>LGSM01000268.1:0-42482 GCA_001314345.1 Phytophthora multivora
TTAAGCCGGCGGACTTAGCTGTCGCGACAGAGCACATTAAGGCCACGACTACCGTGAGATGAAAGACCAAACGAGTCTTCATCGGTTGGTTCCTCAATTCTTGACCTTCGAGCGAGTGTTGTGTTGACGGGAAAAGAACAAGTGACTTGCGCTGGCTGGACATGGTAGAGCTTTGTGCCAGCACATCCAGAAAATGATCCTGGCTAACACTGTACGATGGATTACCTGTACCTACGTACACAACCACGATTCTGCGTTTCTGTGCAGGACATCATTGTTTGCTGTGTTGTTTACGAACTTTGCAATACGAAGAACTGTTTTAGCCGTGAATCGTCGTTTGGAAGGCCGGCAAAGGACAAGAGGAACATGCGAAAAGTGCTACCGGTATTTTAATTTTTTTGTCCGAATTGGCAGCCTTTTACATTCAGTTAGTTCAACAACAAGTCATTATTTTATGATTACCAGGCCAGGTTTTGTCACGCAAACTACAATTGTTGCCTACTATTTATACAGTACTATTGTACTAGTACAGTACTGTAAATGTAACGTTACCATGTACATGTACTGTACCATGTTTGTTTGAAGGATTTTTTCTTTCTCCTTGTTCGCGACCAACGTCTGAAAATGTCACACTTGCTTCTCCTTACAAGAGCATATGTAGTTTTAAACTGAAACCACCAATGCTTCATGCTTCGGTTTGCGACTGATCGTGCAGTCGCTGTATAAGTGTCTGGCTCGATGGCTGAGGTGCATGCTATCCCTGTACACATCTCACTAAGATGTTTTTTTAAGCAATGGTACAGTATCTACTTGGACATATCGATTATTACCGGAGAATCCAAAGACGGAAAAATCTATGGAGCTCGAGGTTTTAAGGAGTTAAAGGCGCCATAAAAGCATGTGGGATGACCCAAGATAAAAATAGTCACAAAAAATTATTTTATAACTTTTATCAGCGATTTGTTTTTAAATATATACTACTGTAGTAGTCGTTATTAGACGTACAAGTTCTCTACGGTTGCCAATCGGAAGGTTTTGTGCTGATGCCATGTGAGTCGAGGAACGAGTCCTCGTAATGATGGTACAGTAGAGTACAGCTCCTGAATCATGAGTGCTGGCGGCGGTGCACGAGAGACCGGAGAAGCGCCTCGAAGAGCCAATAGACTCCTGTACGACATGAACTGTGCTTAAAAGGCGGGCAAATGCCATTCGATTGAGCCAAATATCTCTGAAAGAAGCTGCCAGTGTATAGACCCCGTGAAGCTGAAGAGTTGACAAATCGTTTGCCTTCTCTGATTGGTTGATAATTATTTTCCTCAAAGCAAAAAAAAACGCATCCCAATTCCGCCAAGAAGCTACGATGATCTTAAACCTGAGCGCTCTCCAGCTGCTGTTCCTGCCGCCCGTGCTGCTGCTAGTGTCGGGTCTGGCGCTCTTCAACTTCCAGAATGTCTTTCGCTTCCTCACCACGAGTACGTTATTCGCTCCCTATCACATTGGTGCAGCCTTGACTCGCTAACGAATCCGCTGGTTTGTAGGCCTCAAGAGCTACATGACGATCCCCGCTGTACAAACGCTCAAGCCCTGTACGAAGACAGCAACATGTTTAACCAGTCTAGTTGTCCATATAATTGACGTTTTGTTTCATCTTGTTGCAGACGCGGACAAGCTGCGCTACGCTCTGGAACAAGTGCTTGGTATGTCTGCTATCGTGATTCCTCAGCAAACAGCATGGAGAATTATGACTGCATGTATTTGTTTCATGCATTTGCAGGCAAAGCGTCTTCGTTCAAGTTCAATGTGTCGCACGTGCTTATGATGGCGGTGGTGATCATGTTGATCGCCATCTACGAGGCCATTCAGAAGAGCAACCAGTTGAAGGAGCAGGAGTTAAGACTGCGGATGAAGAACAAGCGCGCGTAGAGGACTTGGAAGACGCGAATGCTCATGTAGCGTAACGCCATGCACAAAAGTTTTGAAACTTATACTCCCATTACTTAGTCGTGAGCACAAGCGAGCAACCTAGAAAAAAAAAAAGTTCATATGCAGCTAAGGCGCCGGCACCGCCGTCCGCTAACACATAATACGAGTGTCAGCCGTCGGTCCATCAGTTCTTACGCAGACGCAATCGCGCTGCTTTTTGAAGCCATTTGCTCTTGCTCGATGTCGTGGAAGTGACCAGAGTATTTGGTATTGTTGACGAGCGCCGCTTACGCGTAGAGGCTCTCGATCACCGACTCGTACTTCTCGTACACGACCTTACGCTTCAGCTTCAGCGTGGGCGTCAGCTCGTTGCCGTGGATAGAGAAGTCGTGGTCCAGCACAGTGTACTTGCCCACGTTTTGAGCACGCGACGTGGCGCGACCGTTAGCGCGCTTCAGGCCGGCGTCCAGGTACGCCTTCACCTTCTCGTCATCACGAGCCTCAGCAACGGTCGTAGCCGAACTGCCGATCTCCTTCATAATGTGCAGAGCCTTTTCATCCAGCGTATCCGTGGGGTGGCCCTCCTTGTCCACCGTCACACGCAGAGTGAACAAAACCGACAGGAATTTGCGACGGTCCCCAATCACCATGGCATTCGAGAGCAGCGGAAGCTCCTCCTTGATAGTGTCCTCAATGATGACAGGTGGGACGTTCTCGCCACCGGCAGTAATAATAAGCTCCTTGATACGGCCCGTAATCGTCATGAAGCCATCCTCATCGATCTTACCACAGTCACCCGAGTGCAGCCAGCCGTCCTCGTCAATCGTGTCCTTGGTCTGCTGCTCACCCTTGAGGTAGCCCATCATGAGGTTACGCCCACCGAAGATCAGCTCATCAGTTTCAGACACCACCTTAGTCTCCGAGCCGTCAATAGTACGGCCGCATGTGCTGATCTTCCAGTTACCCTGCATACTGCACGTCTGCGGACCGCAAACCTCGCTCTGGCCGAAGAACTCGTACACGGGCAGATCCAGCGAGCCGAAGTACTCCACGACTTCTCTGCTGATGGGGGCAGCGCCACTGAAGCTTGCAATGCACTGGTCCAGACCAAGTGCCTCCTTCACACGCATGAGCACGACGGCGTTGGCGACGCCAAAACCGCACGGGGCACCTCCCGAGTTGCCGTACTGCGCAAGCTCCGTCTTTTGGGCGGCCTTGTCCTTCGCCCAGGTTGCAATGCGCTTCTTAATACCCGTTGTCTGTGCCGAAATCGACCACATCTTCTCAGCGATCTTCTCCCACACACGGGGGACGCCAAAGAAGAACGTGGGACGCATTTCCTTGAGTGTGACACCTAGAGATCCCTTCAAGGCGTCAGGTTGCGCGAAGTAGATCTGCAGACCACCGCAAATGGGCAGCCAAATGTCGATCAGCTGAGCAGCAATGTGGGACATCGGCAGGTAACTGACGAGACGGTCTTCGTTGTTCATTTGGTGGTTGAAGTTGCGCTTGATCATGCCGACGACACTCATGATGGTCCAGACCACGTTGTCGTGCGAGATCATAACGGCCTTGGGGTCGCCCGTCGTGCCGGACGTGTAGATGAGCGTGCAGCAGTTACCAGGCTTCTGAGAGTCCATGACCTCCTTGAGGGTCTCATCCTTGACGTCCTTGCCGAGCTCCATGAAGTCCTCGAACGAGTAGACCGGTACCTTGGTTTGAATACCTTCGGGAACGACGTCATTCCACACCACAAGAGCCTTGAGCTTGGGGAGATTCTTCTCAATCGCCAGGAACTTTTCCAGCTGCTTCACGCCGTCGCAGACGACAACACCCGAGTCCGAGTGCTTGGCAATGAACTCACAGGCCTTGGGGTTGTTAGTCGTGTAGATGCCAGCGGCCACAGCGCCGGCGAAGATGGCGCCGACTTCCGCAATGACCCATTCAGGCGAGTTGAAGCCGATGATGCTCACGCCCTGGTAGCGCTCGATCCCCACGTGAAAGAGGGACTTGGCGAACTGGCAGCACTTGTCGTAGTACGTCTGGAACGAGTAGGACGTCCACTCGCCGTCCTTCTTGAAGTGTAGCGCGTTGGCTGATCCGTACTTAGCCAGCGTGCTCTGGAAGGCCTGCACGGCTGTAATGGCGGGGCGGGCGCCGGCGCCAGACTCCGTCATGCGGATCTTCACCTCCTCCTCGATCTTCCACGTCTGTACGTGCACAATAGGGTTAGCTAGCTAGTCCTAGGGTTATCTATGACGGCAAGGGGGGGCGGGGGGGGGGGGGTCTGTACCGTGTATTTTGTGGCCATTGTGGATGCTTCTTGGTCTTCTGCGTTCGCTGTCGCAAATTCCGCACTGGAGGCAGTCGACGGAGAGGACTTCTGGGCGGGTGAGATGTGAAACGGAGACCTCTCTTCACTTGCAGTTTGTATGGTGCAACTTCCAGGGAAAAAAGTGCATTTGGGCCAATCAGAACCCACCCGCTCAACCCGGCGACGCAGTACGTGGCCGGGTCGACGATCCCGACTTGATCTCGCAGCCATGACGCACAGCAAAGCGCTCGGGTGCGCTCATTATGGGAACACGGCGACATGTGAAGTGAGCCGTTGCTGATGGCAAGGAGTAAGCCATGATTCCTTTGGCTTCGATCATTGTGAGTCGCAGCCGAGTTTCCAGCCACTTGAAGTGGCCCACTTCACGCCCCGGAATTGCAAGCGATTTGCACCTAGGAGGGAAAGTATGACAGCAGGTCTCAGACCGCCGGCTAGACCATACAAAGGACCGGTCTCGGTGCGTTGATACGGCTGGGAAGAGCTCGTCGGGTTTGTCACCGGCCGCACTGGAAACCTTTCGACAGGACCCCTGGAGCGAGAGTGGTAGTCTGCGGCCGGGAACGATATCGAATGCGCGGCTTGTGTTGAAGGCCACGTCGTGGCCGGGGCAACGTCCGGTTCAACGGAGCGTGACAGCAGTGGCATGCCTACGAACGGCGGAGCGTTTCCAGCTATGCAGGTAAGCGCGGCATTCGCAAGCTATGGTCGTCTCATTCGCGTGTCCTGGCCGTGCATGCAAGCCTGAGAGCGCGTTAAGTTAAACGAGTGCGCACCGGCAAACTCGCAAAGCGCTGACCGCCAGACGACGACGAAATCCATCGTGGAAGTTCTGTAAAGGGCGACAGCATGAGGATTGCTTACGCCAATTCTTTCACAATTCATATCCTGAGATATAGCATGAAGTAGTGCAGCTTTTTTGTTATTTGTTTTGGCCTACTAAAACCGCTAAACTACCATATCGAGTAGATATTTTAATCTCCGCCCTGATTGCGCGCCAAATGACATGTCGCCCACTTCAAGTTGGCTGTTCGGCGCTTCAGATGCTTCTTCAATTCTGCCAGTGGCCCAGCAATTCGCTCGGCATATCGGATACAGTCCCCCACGGACAGTACGTTGTTGTAGCGCCGCTATTCCATTGCCTATTCGGTCTGCTTCTTGCTGCAGTAGAAGCATCGGCGTCTTTGCCTTCGCTGCATCCCATCCAAACGACCGTGAATGCCCGCCGTGAAATCAACTCCAAGCGACGAGCCCGAGGGCAACTCGTGTCAGGCCTGTTGGACTACGGAGTCAACATCGTCGATGTTTGGTGCGCTTCAACTTCCCACTGATATGTCGCCGTGACTCCTTCCTTTGCTCGAGGAAATGTTGTGCAGGCTGTTCCTTGACTGCAGCATTCTGACTTCCGACTGCGAGGTAGCGATCGCTCCATGGTGCTAAGGGAGGGTACTTCAACGGCGCTCTCTTGTGAAGAGTCTTTGGTGCAAGTTTCACTACGTGTACATGTATTTCTCTGATTCAGCGTCTGGAATGCTGCAGTCTTGGAGTGACGTTGCCTCTGTAGAGCTCAAGATGCGACCATCAGCTCATGCACGTCGTTATACATGTACAAGGTTGATCAACTTCTTCCATTTACAGACTAGGGCAGCCATCTTCGTATAGGGAGGGAGCTGCGCAACAGAACCCAAGCAGCCGCTATCCGCCGGATAGTATCCGGTAACGCATAACCTAGAATTTTGATTCGCGAGGAAGCTTGTAGCTCAGGGTCTATCGCTACACAGTACCGAGGTTTTGCCCAAGGCGAGGTTTTGCATGACAAGTGATTTCGTCAAGTGTCCCACCAGTCGACAAACATAGACACGAGTGGCAAGAGCTCCGCCAGTTTTGTCGAGCATGGAGAAGGCCCGGCCGAAGCCCTTCAGCCTGCTGACGGCCGTATGGCCGTGCCTGTGCTACTTCCTGTGCTCGCTGGCCATGAACCTGCTCACGAAGACGCTGGTGACGACCTTCCGGTGGCGCTCCGTCTACACGCTGGGCGCCATTCAGAGCATTTTCACTCTTGCGAGTCTCGTGCTGCTGGCGACGGCCCGGCGCGTCTTCGCAGCCGTCACTGGTACTGAGCAGCCCCCAAGTGTCGAGCAACCAGCGGAGAACAAGCGTCGAGGCGTGGGCTACGTGCTGCGTGTACTATTCCCGTTGATGGCGCTGCATCTGAGCAATATGCTGCTGGGCTTCGCGAGTCTGCGAGTGGTGAATCTACCCATGTACGAATCAAATGCTCCATTGTAACAGAAGCTTGACACGAGGTGTTAATTGCTTCTTCCTGCTGCAGGTACTTGGTTCTACGTAGGTTGACGACTTTCACAGTCATGATGATCGAGTGGCTTGTGCTGCACAAGGTACGTCCATCTTGAGGACGTCCTTCATGTTGTCCGATACACTGAAGTCGCTGTTATTGCGTTGTAGGCCATCTCCGTGTCGATCAAGGCAGCGATCCTAGGTGCGTGATTGAGGACTAATTACTAGCTTCACGCTTATTAACTTGATCTCTTCCTGTAGTGAGCTCTGCTGGCAGCCTGATCGCAGGTAGTACGGACGTCGTGTCCGATGTACGCGGAGGCTACTCGCTTGTACTACTTCAGAACCTCTGCACAGCGACGTCGCTTGCCTTCTCCAAAGAAAGCTCCTTGACTCCGCGCCAGCTCGTGATCCTTAACAGTTCAGCTGGCGCGCTCTGCTGCTCCGTGCTCGGATTCCTTTTTGAACGCGACGACGTGATGACATTCCCGCACTTGAGCGACCCGCGCTTCATCGCTGGGATGGTAATAATGTGCACAATGTGTGTGCTCTACCAGTTTTCAGTGCAGCTCTGCACTCTGCACACTTCGGCACTGACAACGTCCGTGACGGGGAATATCAAGGACCTCTTCGCCACGGTGGGTGGATATCTGCTCTTCCCCGACGCTCCGACACATTTTGCCAACTTTGTGGGGGTCGCGCTCTCCTTCGTTGGCGCGTACTCGTTCTCGTACATCCGCTATCGCGCACTGGTGGGGCCATCGCCTCCACACCAGAAACAAGTCTGATCAAGATGTGGGACTTTGGCACACTGTCAATTTAATCTCAAATTTTGCAGGTTAGAGACTCTGTATCAATAAATCATCATTCACTCCGCGGAACTCTGCGAGCTGACCTCGAAGTGGCTGTCGGTATCGTCTTCCAAAGGCGAAATACCTGCAGAAGAAAAATGAATTAATACAGCACCAAGTCAAGCCCCAAAAGCAAAAACACGTACATCCGTCGCGTGGGGAGGACGTCTGGGAAACATGGTCCACATCTTCGTTCGCATCTGCCATTGAGACACTGTCAAAGTCGAAATCCAAACTACTGGAGCTGTCCTGAAGCTGCTCGGGGGGCAACGACTGCACCCTTCGAGCAAGAGCTTTCGTCCGTCTTCCAGTAGGAGGCAGTTGGTGAGTCACTGGAAGCACCTGCTGCTGCTGCTGGAGCTGCTGCTGCGTTCGTTGCATTTGCAATTGAGCTTCTCCTTCAACACGTTGGCTTTCGATAAACGCCTTGAACTGTCGCGAGGCACTCGGAGGCGGCGTTCGGTTGGTGCCCATTTGAGCTGCCAAGCTCTTCGGAGCGTCTGCAGGTTGATCTCCAGCCATCCACGACTTGCGTCGCTCTTCGAAGCTCCAAGGGGAACGCTTCCCTTTCTCCACTGCAGCTGCAAAGCCGGGCATGTTCTCCATAACATCGGAGAAGGTAACTTCTGGACTGGGGGGTGGAATATGAGACTCCCAGTCGGTGAAATGAGTCAACGGTTGGCTGGCGCGCCAGACGGCGGCTTGACGAATCGCTTGCGAAAGCGAACGCATCAGTTTGGCGTTGTCGCTTGTGCCGGCCGAATGCTCTTCAATCTCGTCCAGAAAGAGTTGCTTTTGGGCGGCAGCACGTGTGGGTGTCGCCTGCCCTTGGAGTACCATTGGCGTCTGGCTTGTCGTAGAAGACGAGAGCTCTCGCGTGTTCGTGCCACTTAACAGACTGCCCACGATCGTAGTCTGCTCGTCCTCTTCATCATCGTTCCTTTCGTCATCAGCTTCACGTCCAGTATCTTCTTCATCCTCGTCTTCACTGCTGGAAGAGTCCTCACCCTCGTGATCAGGAGCTCCAAATGTATTCGTTGTCTGCTCTGCAAGCAGTCGACGGAGCAGTAAACGCTTCGAGACCTTCTGCTTGATAAGCGGACGCATGGCCTTGCGAACACCTTTACTCGACCAAGCCTTCTTGATGGAGTTCTCGTGCTCACGGGAGAGCATGACGAACTTTCCGATCTTGTCGTCCACGAGCTTTTCACCTCGATCCAGTTTCCGTAGCACTCGCACTAAGGTGCTTTGGATCGTCGCAATACTTCGATCCACATTGGTATTGTCGATCTTAGGGATGAGATACCGGTCGCCGTGTTTGCAAAGGTGGCGTTGGATGACGCGGATGTTGTCGAAGTGTTTGATGTACTTGTTTTCCTGCGGGTCGATGGTCATGTGTCGCGCGCGAACAGCGAATCGCTCGCGGTGCTTGTTCTCGTTGCTGATGTAAATCACGAACGGGACGCACGTCGGGTGCTTCTTCACAAGCGTCAGCAGATCGTCCGTGTTCAGATGGACCCCTTCCACCACCAGCGACTGCTTGCGCTCTTCAAACATGGTCAGCACCCGATCGAGCTTCTCCAGCACAAGATCCGACTGCATTCTGTACCCTTTTAGCACCATCTTCTTGTGCAGCCTGGCAGCGGACATATCCTCTCGGCCATTCTGAATAGCAGTGACCATCTCCGGGGACAAGGCATCTCCAGCTTGATACGTCGACACGAAAGCACACGGGTTTTCTTCCTTGGAAGTGAACGACCTCAGTACGTGACGTACTGAATCCGTAGGTAGTACCGTCGTCAGTCTCAATCTGGCAGCCAACAACGACGCCAACGTAGACTTCCCAGTACCGGAAGTCCCTCCTAGAAGTACGGCGAAGCTCTGGTTCCTCTGCGTGATCTCCTTGGCCACTTCAAAATCCAGAAGATGGTGTGGTTTCACGTAATCCAGTCTCGCTAGTGACGAGTAGATGCACTGGTGCAGCATATGCCAAGGTAAAGCCACTGGGAGCTTCGTTTCCTCCCTCTCTTTCTCCTCCTCGTCCTCGTCCTCACTGTTGTTACTGTACAGACTGTTGCTGCTCCCGTTGCTCTCCCTGGACAAATGTTTATTAAACACTGCGAAGACCTCCCGGGTGACAGTGACTGCATCTTTAGGTCTGCAGCCCATTAACATGAGCGTCTCTTGCAGTCGGTACCGCGTAAACCTCTCCCGCTGGCCCTGGCGCTTGACGTGCAGCAGTTCCATGGGGTCGGAGCCGTCGGCTTCCGTCTCCACAGCGTCCATGGCGACCGACGGCTCGAATTTCGCAGAGAATTTCACAGACGACGCCAGCGGCGGGTGTATAGGAATGTATCGAGGGGCTGGGGGCAGGAGCGCGGGGGCGGGGGCGTGGCCGGTCACCTTGGCGGGTCGTTTCCTGGATGGAAAATGGCTCAGAGTTAAACCACGCACGTTGATGAAGTCATCCGACTAAGTGCGAATGATACGGGAGCAATCGGTTTCATGGGTCCTGCGACGTGTCATACCGCAGCACGGTTACTGCTGGTTTAAATATGGTTTCGAAGAGGAGTAATAGTGATATCCTTTCAATATATACTTAGACGGGAGATTCCAGTCTCGCAGACGATGAACAAATTGCACAGAGAAAGGAGATTGACCGGCATTCCGACCATGAAAATGGAGGCGTAGTAAAGTACTTGGCGAGAGCGATGACAGCGGTGCAATTGGTGCTGGGCACGCTGCCTTTAGGTTTGCATCAAGTCACTTTTGACTCCGTGTCCGATGTATGTGCACCACACCATCGACAACAGTGTCGTTGTCTCCCATCAATGCGCTGCACTGTCAGACTGACGACTGACGACTCTCTCAACCTGTAGACAGTCAACTACATGTAGACAAAACGCAGCGCACGCGAGGCATTATTTTCACTTCGCAGCGAGGCAAGAGATCAGCCGTCCGAGAATCAATGTCCCGTTTCTACCGACACCATACCGGTTTCCCATAGTATTACCGCGGAGCGCACGCCACTTCAGTTTCCATACTTAAGCTCAGTATCTCGCTTCGTGGCATCGAAATCCGTCCGCACTCCCCCAAGACCCCCAGTATCGGCCATGGCGAGCAAGCGCCTGGACGCCGTCAAGCTGGCCAAGAGCTCTCGATGGGAGGAGCTACGGCGCCTCGTAGACGCGGAGCCGGCCACCGCGCAGCAAGTGGACTCCTACGGCATGTTACCGCTTCACTGGGCCTGCACGGAGCCGCAGTCCATCGGCGAAGGCGTGTTATTAGCGTTACTTAAGGCCTTCCCCATTGGCGCCAGGGCTCCCAACACAGCCGAGATGCTGCCTCTACAGATTGCAATCAAGGCCCAAGCGCGTATCGAGTGGCTACAGGCTCTGCTGGCCTCGTATCCGGACGCAGTGCTCAAGAAGGCGCCTACAGGCGAAAATGCCGTGCAACTTGCACGTAAAGCGGGTTTGCCCAACCGCAGTATTAAGTTGCTGGAAGAAATGTACCATCACGTGTGTGCCAAGGAGGGTCTGCCCGATCAATTGGCCATTGAGGAGCAGGAAGCCAAGCAACAGGAGCAGCAACAAGAGGACGAGGGGCAGCTCCGGCCTTCCGAGAGGTTTCAAGCCATTGCAGGAGATCTACCAGTGCAACAGCCACAACGAGTCAGTGGTGTCCAGTATGGACAACGACAACGCAGACTCAGCAGCACCGCGTCGCTTAAGATGCGGTCATTCTCGGACAACGACTTTTACTCTCAGCAGGTCAATGTGACGCTGGGCGCCACGGCTGGACCCAGCCCCTGGTCTCCTCGTAGAACCACGGAGAGCTCGAGACCGCAGTCGATTGTATCGCAGAGACCTTCAACGACGGGAAGGGGTACCGGTACAGTCTCCTTACCTCCGCGCTGGATGAACGCTCCCAGTTGCAGTATTTGCGCACAAAAGTTCGGAACGTTCAAGAAACGACACCATTGCCGCAATTGCGGACAGTCCATTTGTCGTGACCACTCGGCCCGTGAACGTATGAAGCTCCCGCACTACGGACTCAGCGACCGCCATCGTGTCTGTGTGGTGTGTCACGATATGCTGCGCAACGCCAGTCGCCAAGCAAGACAGCAGCAAATTACGATGCAGGCGGCGCAGCGTGTCGGCCAGCAGACGCGGATTAGTCAGGCTGTAGGTGGAGATGCACGTCGCTCGGATGAGGCCCAGCGCTCGCCTCCCAGTATGTTGGAGCGTCACGTTTCGGCACCGGCACGCGCTTCGAACTCCGCTGCCGGGCCGTACAAGGTGGGAAATGGCGTCGCAATCAACGAACAGGTCGCGACTTTGCAGAAGCAGGTCTCGCAGCTCATGGAGGAGAAACAACAGGCCGAGATGCAGCTCCGTGTGCAGGCGGAGATGCTGAGCGATCCGGATCGGCTTACGAACGTCTCTCAAAGCAGCAACACGAGTGGCGGTAGTGGCGGTAACGTACCGGTATCCCGAGACCGGCAGAATTCACTACCGATGCCGATGCAGATGCAGATGCGTACAGGATCGACTACATCTGTCCCGCCCGCTGCAGTTCCTAACCCAGGACTTGCAATGTATCGTTCTACTGGTCAATTGCTGAACAGAACGCAGAGCGCTGGCAATTTCCGACTGGCACGCGAGATAGATATCGATAGCCCCAACTTTGGCGAGGAGCAGTTTCTAGAGCCTCAGCAGCAGCCGTCTAGATCCAATTCGACTGCAGGAAACCCCGCACTTCAACGGACGACGCGGCTGCAGGACGCACTGAACACAATTGCCGCTGTGGAGTCTACGTACGATGACATCGACGGCTCCGACTCGGATTCTGATATTGACGGACGACAGACAGACATTGGCGACCTTCACGACGCTGAGGCGGAGATTGACGACGTTGCAAAGGAGTACCTTATCGATGAAGACGACGACGACGATGATGATGAAGAAGCGGTCGTGGAAGCGGCAAAGGCTGGCGTAGTAGAGGAAGTGGAAGGTGAAACGGAAGCTGAGAGCGAGGACGATGTGGGCAGCGATACGTTGCCAGAAGTGGACGTGCTGGTGAACCTCGGACACGTCATGATGGAGAAGGGCAGCGTTAGTGCGGCCGTACAGGCGTTCACCCGCGCCGTAGAGATCCGACCGGACGACCCTGCTCTTCACTCGTTGCTTGGCCGCGCCTACTACGCGGACGAGAACTTGGAAGAGGCTGTGGCTTCCATCGCCAAGTCACTGGAGCTGGAGCCGTCGGCTACAAACTCGACGTTGCTGGGCAAGATCCTGTTCGAGAAGGGCGACCACGAGAAGGCGATCGCAGCGTACCAGCAGTCCCTGGACATGCAGAAGTAAGATGAGTACTTGAAGTAGGTAGGTAGGTAGATGTCCACAGAGTTTGCAGACCGATAGATGATCCCCGTAGAGCACTTGTAAGAGCTTCTTTCTAATCATCAGGACAGTGAGTGAAAAAGTAAAGAAAAGCTACCGTAGTAACAGCTTCCCCTGCTTGGCAAGGAATTCTTGTCCCTCCCTGACAGAGACAGTTCAAAAAGATCCACAATGGCTTCTCGAGGTCTGCACTGCTTCCGATCGTTGTGGGGCTCTCCGAGCGCTCTGAAACTCGCCGCCGACAGCACTGCCACGTCGTACGCAGCGCAGTTGCTCGCACATATCCGCCGCCAAGGGTTTGACGGCATTGAGGCGAGTCTAGGGGACTTGGAGGCGTTGGGCGGAACGGACGTGGTGCTGCCACTGCTCGCTGAGAACGACTTGCAGCTGATCGTCGGCGTGTACTCGGGGTGGGTGGATTACGAGCCGCACAACCTGCATGAGCAGTTCGAAGGGGTGGGGACCCACGTCAAACGCTTCCGAGAGCAGCTGGAGACCGTCTCGAGCTTCACGCAGCGGCCTGTACGCATCAACGCTCACTCGGGTAGCGACCACTGGCGCCCAGGCGAACAACGAGAGTTTCTGAGTCGTGCGCACGAGATCGAGAGGGATCTGGGCTTTGAGGACGTTTTAGCTCATGAAACGCACCGAGGACGCATGTTCTACTCGCCCTGGCCGACCCTGGCGTTGCTGGAAGAGTTTCCGAGCTTGAAGCTCACGCTGGACTTCAGTCATTGGTGTGTGGTGACCGAGAGACTGCTAGACGCACCGCAGGACGACGACTGGCTGCTGAACAAGGTGGTGCCTCGCGTCCGTCATGTCCATGGGCGCGTGGGCTCGGAGCAAGCGGCTCAGCTGCCGTATCCTCTGGATGACGAGCTTTCTCGAAAGGAGGTCGAGCGGTTCCAGAGACTTTGGGACGCCATCTGGAGGCAGCAGACGAGTGATGAAAGCTCAACGTTCACACCGGAGTACGGACCCATCCCGTACGCCCCACGCCACCACGAAGATCAGCAGTTTGAAGCCTACAACGTCGATGAACTCTGTGCGCAACAGGCTGCAGCTCAACGTGAGAAATTCGACAAGATCATACAGGGCTAGACAAAAAGCTCCGACTTCAACATGAGTAACCAATCACAAGGCTTTATTATTTGTTGAAGCACAAAAAAGTATCTTTTATTTGGTGATTTCCAGTATGCAACAGAACAGTTTTTTTAAACGTATTTGCCAATCATCTAACATTAGCTGTCAGGTGTTTGGTCCTTCGGTTCTCTAAATAGCGAGTACTTGCTTCCTCTGTTGCCTTTAACTTCCATCCGGACGGAAGAGCTTCGGCTTCCAAGTCTTCTCTCTATCGACTGCGATGGGTGGTGCGGTCTCCATCGGCAGAAGCGATGCCAAGGCCAGCAGGTTCGCGACCACCAGTGTCCTTCCTACGTCCAAGGCGGGGAAGTCCACACCTCCACTTCCTAACAACGGGATGGGGTCCAAGCGCAAATTGACGATGCGCCACACAGTTCGCTTAGACACGGAAACCGCTCAGAAAATCCAAACGATTGTACTGGAAATGTCGAAAACGGGTCGAGTGGAGCTCACGTCCACAGTCGATCGCGAAGGCTCCGGAGTTCCGACTGGTACTTTGACTCAATACGGTTTGCTGGCCTTACAAAACGTCCCGGAGATCGTTTTCTCAATGCTTCACCTTACGGAGTTGAATTTAAGATGCAACGAAATCTCGGAACTTCCCAAGGAGATCGACGCTCTAGTGGCTTTGCAGGTGCTCGTCTTGTCGAAGAATAAACTTTCCGTACTTCCTGACGGGTTAACGAAACTCTCAAGGCTGCGGGTGTTGGAAGTTGCCAGTAACCAACTCACTGCGCTGCCTCATAGCTTGGGTAGAATGGAGTCACTTGAAGTGCTTCTCGCCAACCGGAACCAGATCGCGAAGCTTCCAGACACGATAGGCTACTGTATGAAGCTCCGGGTCTTAAACGTGTACAATAACGCGCTCACGGAGCTCGGGAAGCCCGTGAGTATCTTACCAGAGCTGGTGGACCTCAACGTGAGCAACAATCAACTCTCGAAGCTCCCGAACGAATTGCTACGATGGAAAAACTTGCGTCGATTGCTTCTCCAAGTGAATTGTCTCGAGTCTTTACCGTCTTTTGACGCGATGTGCAACCTGGAGGTCTTGCAATTGCAGCAGAACCAACTGAAATCCCTGCCCAGTATGAAAAACCTCGTTCACTTGATCAAACTAGACGCCAACAGTAACGAAATCGCAGATCTACCGACGGACGTAGCTCATATGACAGCGCTGGCACACCTCAATCTCCGTCGGAATAAGCTCAAGCAGATCCCTCCTCAGCTCGGCCGCTGCTTGTCGTTGGAGATCCTGGATCTTGGGGCCAACCCAATTGATTCACCGATACCTGCGGGCTTCGCAGAGCTCTCGAAACTACGCACCTTATTGCTGGACGGCTGTAATATTACCGTTCTACCGATCGAGCTCATTGGACTCGGCAGCGTGCGTCGAGTACATCTGGGCGCTCGCTTGCAAATGGACGACCCGGAGACTTGTGAAGTGGTGCTGGGCCTTCGAGACAGCTGCAGTCGGAAAGGAGGTTGGCTCAAGACTGGGGACTGGAAGACGGACCCTCGAACGGAAAGTATGTCGTCACTTGTGTGGGAGCTTTACGATGAGCTACCGGACGAACCTGCCCGAAAAAGTAGAGTAACAGGAGGTGAAGGTAGTTCCGACTTCTTCGCTGGTCGAGAATCTCTCGCGAAAAAAAGTGTAAATAGCGTCAAAGGATAATAATGAAAGCGGAATATCCTGTTGCAAAACATTGAGGACACACTGTTAGGCACAAAAAGGTAGTGTATAGCAATCGAGATGAGTTCGCAATTCTTGATCTTGATGGGTTCTACGTACTACCTTTTCCCGGTCTAACTTGGTGCACTACTATGGTACGAGGACGCCGTGAGCTCTTGCTGCTTGACGTGTATTTTCTGCACGAGTGCCAGACACATGAACTGCTTCCGTGAGAGTTTCCGAACTTCTTTCAGGAAAACCGCCAGCTCCATCTCGTCGTTGCTCAGCGCGCGATCCATATAGTAGAGCGCATCCTCGATCGCGTAGTGTTCCGCCAGCGTTTTGATCATCCTACAAGAGAGAAAAAAAAATAAAAAAATAAACGTTAGGACGTTCTCCCTTGCTAAAAGTGGTAGAACGACGTACTGTTTCGAGAGCGCGTCGCCTTCTACCAAAATTGTGTCTGGATCCACTGTGTCTTTACCCTCGTTCTCTTCCAACCAAGCCGTAACCTCTTTATCCTGATCCTCCACCACGCCCTTAGCACGCGCAATATCGTCCCGAAGGAAGCGTAACGACTGTAGACCACGTTCTACGTTCTCCCTTGACTGCGTCAGCTGAACTTCATGCTCGAACTGCAGATCGATGTCGTCTCGCACGCGCTTAAAGATCTTCTCCAGCTGCATCTGGATTTTGCCTGTCACTTCCACTTTCAACGCCGCAGCACGTTCCTCCGGCGTCTCGCTCGATGTCCGTCCAGTATAAACACTTGAATTCGACACGGACGACTGCTGACTGGCCCTAAAGAGGGATTCCCCTTCTCGAGGACCTCCTGAAGCCGATAAATCCTGTCTGGAGTGGGTCTGGAACTGCGAAGAATAGTACGGAGACGGCTGAGGTGGGTGCGACTGGGCGTACGACCCTTGTTGGAAGTATCCCCCCGTCCCGCTGCTTACAGAGGACGAACTACCGTTGAGTCGGTTCTGGAACGGGGCAGGTCTGGAATTGGCCGGGCGACGGAACACTGGCGGCATATTACCGAAGATGGAGCACATGTGCGCGACCAGCTCCAGTAGAGTGAAGTCCGGCCGCCAGTCCGAAGTGTACGGGATCTTGACGTATCCGTCGCTGGTGACGTGCGGGTGTCCTGGCTTGACCATCATGTCCGCAGTAGGGCGAACGAAGCACACAGGAGGGGCCATGGGGTAGGTCTCCACTACCCAGAATTCTACCGGGATGTTGTATTGGTTACTCCGGTAGAAAATGGGGATGGTTCCTTCCAGATTGAGCAAAGTGCTGGTCGTTCCGTCATTGTGAGCTGCTCGTACGGTTAAAAGAGTTTTAGAAACGTTAGAAACTCTCAATTCTTAATAAGAATGGAGACAAACAGCAGCGTTTAAAGCTCACCGAACGTGCCGCAATTGGGCTGAAGTGACGGGATCTGGCCCAGTAGATTGTACACGTCGCCACGTACGCGAGAACTTTGCTGCAGAGAGAAGAACAGTATTAGTTTACAGAGGAATTACAGCCACAGAGAGGCAGCAGAGCGAGGCATACGGGGTAGCACTGCAGCGACGACAGGATCTGGTCCAGGTTGCTCACGTTGTTGGCATACATACTGCGTCAGGGGCGTCAGGTAGAACGTAGAACGCTTACCCCGCTCAGCTCTGATACGCCCGAGTTAAGCTTCTTACCCCCTGGATGTCGCTTGAACGACTGACGACCTTCAAACGACAATCATACTTAAAAAAAAAAGTGGATTTTTTTAACGTCGTACTTAACGTGAACTTGGCGAAGTTGAAGTGAATGCGGTCTGCAGTATGGCGGTGCCCCCGGAAGAGAAGAGGTGTCTGCGGTTGCGCTGTCTGGCCTTGTTCTCGATGGTTTCTAGGGCTTTTCGACGCAGGAACGGCGTGTCTCGAGGGCTCCCGATGACCACGTCGGCGTCTTGAGTTACGTCCTCGCTTTTCGCGCTCGGGCGGGGCTTGGAGGCTTCGAATTGCATCTCGACGGCTGCGTAGAACCGAACTAACTCGCGAAACAGAGTGAGATGTAGAGCGCTAGAGACGTAGTAGTTTCCTGGAGGTAGATTGGGCAGCAGCTGACGCAGTTCCGCCATTAACGCGGTGGAAATAGGGATCCCAGTGACCAGATGCAGCATGACGACCAGCTCCTGCTTCAGTTTCGGCGCTTGACTGCGTGAAAAGCACGGAGCACCGGGTAGAACGTACCCGTCTAAGCTCTCAGGTGCAACACGTTGCTCTACAGTGACGATTTCCATACTTGGCTCTCTTGGGACTGGTAGAACGTCCGTCTGACTCCAGTTATCCTTCGTCTTGACGGCGTCTTGGGGCTTGATCGTTCGGATGGCCATGTGGATCGTCATGGCGGCTGCTACTGCGCTCGTCCGCGTGTCAGGGGCCGGTAGAATCTTGGTCAACTGCTCGTGGATCGCTTCAATTTGCGTTCTACCTCGTCCGTTGCGCTTGGCCGACGTCGACATGGCCAAAATGGCGGCGCGGAGGAGGGTCTTGAGCGGCATCGCGGCGTTGTACGGCTGGCTCAAGTCCTCGTCGTAGTCTTGAGGCTCTGTGGCTGGGCCCGAGTGTTGGCGTAGTGCGTTGTACAGCACTTTCAGGGACTCTTTGGCCTGTTTCAAGCGCTGACTGCGTCGTGAAAGCTCGGCGTGGAACTTGGTCTGAATCAACCGCAGCAAACCCTCGATCTCCAGTCTGTGGCGTTCCCGTTCAATAGCTTGGCGTCTCCCGTACTGCTCAATCACCAGTCTCTTGTACTCCTGAAGCCCGTCCACGTACTGTTGTTTGAGAGCGTCCACCTCATGCTCGTACATCGTTCGCAACGTGTCCAGCTCCGACCGAGCCACCAGATCTTCTTCACTTGAGAGAACAGACGCTGGCTCAATTGGACTCGGTTGAATTTCGTTCAATGGTGACCGACTGGGGTCCTCGAACTGGGCGATGCTGTCGTCTATCACATCGTCACTCTCCTCTGGTGAAAAGACTGGGAAAACGGTGGCTACGACCAGCTTCAGCACGTGATTCAGCTCCCTCTCATCCTGTTCGACTTCATCCATTTCTTCGGTATCCGAGTCCGGTTCACTTTCACTGCTCGAAAGCTCATCGTCACTCTTCGCAGGCGTCGACGGAGCAGTTGAAGTAGGTTTTGAACTACCGGTAGGTTTCGCTACTACCCCACCTCTCTGCCCCTTCCGAGTGTTAACCCCAGGCGTATTCTCTCGTAACCTTAGGGCAAAAGTCGACACTGGAGCGTTCGTGTCCAACTGCTTCGCTCCTTCGAGCTTGAGCTTGCGCTGTTCACCAAACCGAGCTTGGACCTCCCTTAAACGTCGTAAAAGGTCCGTATTCTCCATTTCCAGGCCCTGTTTGGTGTTTTCTGCTGCCAGTAAAGTTCCCTCCAGCTCACGGATCTTGTCTTCCATCTCCCGTAGATCCTTGTTACTATCGTCAGCGCATAACTTGCTCTTGCGCTTCGCCTCGATCGCTTTAGCTTTCGCTCTTCGGGCTTCCTCCTCCGCTCCAGCCAGTGCAGCGGCATGCGCTGCAGCTTCCGCCCGACTCCGAGCAGCTTCGTTCTCCTTCAAGCGCTCCATCTCCTGGATTTTGGCTTGCAGCACGAACGTGTGTTTGACGATCTCCTCGCTCTGCGCACGGACTTTGGCCTCGAGCTCGACGACTTTCGCCTCGGCCGACGCTGCCGCCTTGGCACTCGCTTGGAATTTGTCACGCCAGGAAGCGGTTAAGGTATTGGCGGCTTCTGCAGCCTTTTCACTGTGCTCCTGGGTGCTCCGTAGCTCCTCAACTAGAGCGCGCAGTTGTCTCTGAGCCCTCGTCAGCTCCTGCGCCTGCTGTTCCGTTGCCACACGCGCGTCCTGCTGCATCCGAAGTGCCTCCTGCAGCTGAGCAGCCATCGAATCCTTTTCCCGATGCAGCGCGTCGATTGTGCTCCTCAATTGCCGCTCTCGACTCCCATACGACGACATTTTCTCCTCTTCCTCGTCCTCTTCACTATCCTCCAGAGAGAGGACGTTCGCTGCTGCAGACTGTAACGCGTGGTGGATGTGCGAGAGCCGCTGATGCCTCCGTGCAGCCTGTTCCGACGCCTCTGCGAACGCGTCACCGACTTTCTGAGCGCCACTACCGATCGCATTGCTCACTTCAGGGTCGTCCCCGAACTCGGATATCATAGTACGCTCAGCGTGAGTGCTGGCACGAGCCAACGCGCGATGTGTGGCCAGTAGAACGTCTCCTACGCGCCATCGCGCCGGTGTCCGCGTCGGTTTGTCCCCGAACGCATCGTCTTCCTCCTCGTGATCTGCAGCAGCCACTGCATCGTCATACCGACGCACCAATTCCTCCACTCGCAACTGGATCTCGGCGATCTTGGGGCTGATGTCTTCGATCACGGGAGGTCCAGCGTAGTTCAGACTTGAATCCCGACGTACCGCCGTTGAAGCTGAAGTAGCAGGAACACTCGTAGGTAACCGTACAGCATTCTGTCTTCTCGGTGACGGAAGGTATCGACCAGGTTGGCCTGGTGGAGGTCCAGCGCCATTCCGACTTGCCATCAGAGCACTGCAAGTAAATTCATAAACAAAAAAAACTTGAAACAAGTGTCAGAACTCGGGAATATTTTTAGGGGCAAGCACGACGAGAGGGGGGAAATACTCAACGATGCGAGCGTATGCACAAGTGACGTGGTCATTGCCGAGCGTAATTTGAGGTGGTCTGTGGTCTTGGGGTCCTCTGAGCTTGCGACTGGATCAAACGCTTCTACGAAAACCGCCGATAGCAGCGCCCGACTGAGCTGCTACCGCCGGCCACGGCTTTAAGAGTTGTCGTTGATGCTGATGAGCTTCTTCTCGACGTCCTCGAAGCGTTCGGAGCCCGATCGATCGCGGTGGAAGTAGCCCTGGATGCGCTGCTTCTCCGTTTCACTGAGTGACTCAAGGCAGAACTTGAGGTGCGCTGGCGTCAGGTCCTTTCGCGTGATGACACCACGCACTTCATTCCGGCGGTTCAACACAATGAGGTGACGCAGTCCCAAGGATCGGAACAAACGAAAAGCACGCGGCACCGGCGTCTGCTCTTGGACCGTGTGAGGTGTGGGGTTCATGTACGGCGTGAGATCCATCCACAAGTCTCTCTCTTCGTCGTCCAACTGAATGTCGTTGATGGACGGGTAGCGTGGGTAGCTGCCTTCCATGTCACGGTACGAAAGCGCGTACTGGTCGTTATACAGCAGCGTCGTGTCACTAGCAGGTGTTCGCACGAACGGCTCTGGTTTCTCGATGAAGAAGTCCTTGCGCTGGAGAAGTACAGACAAATGGTGACGGTTGATGATACCTGCGAAGCGAGGAGACTTCCGTTTGGCTCCCAGATTGGGGCGGTGGCCACCACCGGCAGCGTCCTGGCTGCGAGGCACAATGACAGGGAAACCGCCGTGGTTGCAGTTCTTGAGCACGTCGTAGATTTCGCCAACCTTCGCGATCTGTGGGACACACACAGGCGGCGAGCTCATGATGTTGAGGGCGCGCAGGAAACGCGCGTAGTAAGGCGGATCGAACTCCAGGAACGGCAGGTGGTTCAAGTGGATGTGAATGTCGTACAGACCCTCGTTGAAGCTGTTGCCGACCCAGCGAGCGGCCATCAGCGACACCATAATGGGGAGACCCCACTCAATCACACCCGTGCACTCGAGAATGATCACTGTAAGAGAGATCGTCATACGCGCCATACCGCCAAGCATGCAGGCTGCTCCGATCAACGCGAACATCCCGTCCTGCGCACCGACGGGGAAGCCCATGTAGTGCACGATCATGATGCAGATGCGGCCGTAGGCGGCGCCGGCCAGCAGACTGGGCACGAACAAACCCGAGGGAACGGCGATGCCGTAAGTCCAGCACGAGATGATGTAGAACACGATGAAGAACATGCAGAGCGAGAACGGCGTGAAGCTGTCGTCGCCCGTGAAGTGCAGTAGTTGCTTCATGCTCGTTGCGTAGTTCACGGTGAAGAGCGACGCCAGGTCGTTGAACTGACCTTCCGGGCAGTAAAACCGAGAGAGCGAGTCGCTGTATTCTCCGGCCAGATCACGGCAAGTACCGAAGTAGTACGACAGCCAGAACGAGGCAGTAGCCATGCTAAACGCGATCAGCAGAGCCTCTCCAAAGCGCAGAAAGCGGTGAGTCACGTAGCGTTTGCGGAATTTGGTGATCACAGTGTTGGCACCATTGAAACCGGCACCGAACAGGCCGCCAACCATGCCCATAAGGATGAAAACGGGCACATCCAACACTTCATACGCCTTGCTGCCTTCGAACTGACCGAACGTAAAGGTTCCGGTCTGAGTTCCCATTGTGCCGCCAACAAACACGTGCCCCATGTTCGGCGTCGGATCACTGGACTCGCTGGCCTCCATAAACGACATGGAGTAATTGAGCACGAAGGCGGACACCATCGCGCAGAAGAACGTGCGCCACGTGAGGTTCTGGTGCCAGAACGAAGCTCCCTCTTCCAGAGCGAAGAGAACGCCACCAATTGGGGCGCCGAAGGCAGCCGCCACTCCAGCAGCTGCTCCACACGAAATGAAGTCGCGCTTCTCCTTGTCGTTACGGAACCCTTTGAACTTGGTCCAGCTCGTGTCAAGGCCGAAGCTTGAAGATTTGCCCTGCGAAAGCCCAGCGCCGATAATCGATCCACTGTGGATCATCGGTCCCTCTTTACCGACTGGCAGACCTCCCGACACACTGAACAGGATGCCGAAAACCTTGACGAACAGTGTTTTGAGCCGCACGACGCGGTGGATCTTAATGCCATTGAGCGTCGCCTTGATCTCGGAGATTCCGGACCCGCCGGCAACAGGGCAAAGGATAGCGACGCAGTAGCTAGCAACCGCCACGAAGCCCACGCTAACGAGTACGTAGAACACGTACCCGGTACCGAAGCTCCTGGATCCGTCCATCTCACCCGCCACAAGGGACTCCATCGTATTGGTACGGAACGTGGACAGCAGCGTCGTCCAGAACTCCACGAAACACGCCACGAGTGCCGTTCCTAGCCCGACACCGAAGGTCATGACCCAGCGCGCAATGTTCAGCGAGCGGATGGCACTCTCTGTCTGCTCCTGGTCGTGCTGCATGTTCACTCTGCTCTCGAAGAAGTCATAGCTGAAGGACTCCCGATGTTGAGCTTTGGCGCGCTTCTCCTTATCCTTCTCCTTCTGCTCTTGCTTGCGTGTAGCAGCCGAGAACGGGTTGCGTCCTTTGCCCTTAAGCCAATCCAGCAGCGTCGTGCCGTTGCGCTGGCGCAGCGCCTCCTCGATCTCGAAGCGCGAGAAGCGCGCGCCCGAGTACAAGTCGCTGGGGAACGAGTGCGTGCGCTGCACGCCATACGTCTGGTACTGGTCGCGGATGTGCGACTCCACCGCGCCGAACTGCGTGAGCTGCGGTGTGGCGCCGCGGCTGTTCGGGCGCCAGCTAGGAGATCGCGCACCGTCAAGTGCAAAGCGCGGCATCGGCGAGCGAAGAATTGACGACGGAGAGCGCAACGCGGACGCCGTGCGTGCCAGCGCCGGGTAGCGCGGCGGTTCCGCGACGACCACGTCCTGGCCGGAAGACGTGGTGTCGCTCTCGTCGTCGTTGATGGCCGAGATGGACACGCGCACGGCGTTGGGGGTGGACGGCAGCAGCGCGTCCGTCTCCGAAGGCTCGCGGGGGGACGCCATCGTCAGGACACGGCGAGGAGAAGAGTGAGCGCGGCGGAGGAAGAGCGAATGGTAGAGCTGACGGACGCTAGATACGTCTGAGTTTGGTAAATCGGTGCCATCTGCTGGCGCTAAAACTTCGCATGCAATGATATTAGATATGGGAGGAAGCTGCGAGACCTGATGAAAATTTCATCAGGTCATTTAATGCACAAATCGGCGATGATAATCTCTGATCTAGGGGGCGGGCAGGGATTAGGTCGAATAATTTTTAAAACCTGTGGTAATTAGTTCAATGATCATTTATAGTCACAAATAGTTTGACAGGTCAAACTACACATCTAAAATTTACAAGTAAATATTTTTTGGCGGTATAGATTGGGCGCGTCATCCACCTCCGTTTGAATAGACCAATGGGGTGTCAGCGTCACGGTGGACTGACGATGAGACAGCGTCAAAGTGTCGGAAAAGCTTGTCAAGGTCTCGCTCCAAGCTGAAAGCTGGTGGCGCTCGCGCCTCGATCGCGGCGCTCATAAGATTTGGTGTCTCCAGGGAATATTTGGTGCGTTGCAGCGTCGCGGCGACATGTTGCTGGGCTCCAGTCTGGAGCTTGCAACTCGCTCGCCACGGCAGCAGCACACCCGTGGGTTGGAGTTTCCAATCTTAAAGAGGTGTTGTTAAAATGAAGTGGAAGAGAGCCCTGCAGTGTGATACTGTAGATAACACGCGGCCGTGGAGAGCTATACCGGTAGGTATTAGTGAGGTCTCTGCCGGGGCCACACTGACTCAGGTTCGACAAAGTGCGGCAGCAGGGGAAGCCGGGCTTCGCTTCGGCTGCCAATGTCGAAGTATTATTAAGCCTTTAGCTACATGTATGCAATGCCACTGGCATTACGCCAGCATCATTCATGTACACTGTATCGCTGGTCGTAACATGGATACCGTAGGATTGAACGGCAACAAGT
Organism: Phytophthora multivora; assembly: GCA_001314345.1. Taxonomy (NCBI): domain Eukaryota; phylum Oomycota; class Peronosporomycetes; order Peronosporales; family Peronosporaceae; genus Phytophthora; species Phytophthora multivora. The sequence continues at coordinate 24,333 of LGSM01000268.1, forward strand.
TGCTGCAGTATTGCCATCCGCAACTTTCCAACAACTGGACTCTTAAAACCACATCCAACAGCGAGCTTATTTGGAGACCAAAGCTTCGCTGCCAGGAGAGACGCAATGTTATATGATACCACACAACCTGTTGAGCAAGGTCTCCTTTGGCAGCAGGCTACTTAAATACTTCGGAGTCCGGACCGCCATTCTGAGTCTGATAATGATGCAACAAGCGACGAACCACACCACATGGCCACATCACCACAATGGCGAAGCCATTTTACTAACACAGTACCGGTAACATTAACTTACGCACGACGGCAGCACGTAACGGCAGCAGTTCAAACCAGCTCCATGAGAATGTGCTGTCAACTGACAGCCATGAGAACTCGTGCTGTCGCGAGGGTGTGGCGATTCCTGTCGTGCTCGGAGTCGCCACCACGAGGAAACGCTCAGCTTCATGGCAAACTTCTAAGTTGCGAGTCTTAACTAGGGCCGGGCATGCCGCTGAACGCATAAGGCACTTGCATACAGGGGGCTACTTAGTTTACGGTCACGGCGGTGGCGTGGCGATTGCGTGCGTCAGGTCTGAGCCTTACTCTTGAGGACCTACAGTAGCTGTCCAGCACCAGCAGCGCCTTGATTCTGGGATTGCTTCGCCCCTCCAGTAGCTTCAACATGCGGCCAAGCTGGACCTGCTGCTGCGCGCCGCTCTTGGCTTTGCTCGCGCATGCCGCGATCATGTTGCCGTCGACCAGCCAACTTGGCTGCAGATGTCGGGCCAAAGGTGTCGACTCCGACTGGCACCGACGCCAGCAGATCTCTCGTCGACAGCACGCTGACGTACGTCCGCAGCTGGAACCGTCGAGCAGACTGGGGCCGAGGCGATGGCAGCGCACTGCCGGTGCTGCGATAGTATCGCCGCGACACATGCAGGATCGCTTCGGTAGCCCGGTTCTGCGCTGCTTGGTATACGCGCTTCAACCTGCGAGAGCCGATAGTTCCCTTCATAAATATATCTATTTTCTAGTGTATACATTATGTAATATTACAGGAAATCATCGATATACCGGGAAATGGGTCCAATTCGCTTTGCACATTGGCCGAAAATCAATCTTTTCAAACGCTTTAGCCAGGGTGGCTTCGCTTCGAGGTGCACGCACCTTGTGCTTATCTATCTGTCAGTTGCCGCCGCAATTGCCGCTACAGCGGCCCGCAACATTAGGTGAAAATGGACCAGCAAGGCTTGCTGCAAGCGTGCATGGCCAAATGCAGGTGCACTCATTACACGAGGCTCAAGATTTGCGCCACGCTCTGTAACAGCGAAATGCTCGCGTTGGAATCCAACGGTTGGATACTCGGCCGCCGAGAATCCAACGCTCAGTGATATCTCTCGAGCTAGGCGTGGCGTACCGCCTGCCAGGCACAATATCCACAGCACAGGATGGCATGTACCGGTGGTTTGTCCACCAAGTCGCTGCCATCGCCAGCCATATCCAGCAGCGAACGAAGCCAGCACTTGCATCAAGCTGGTGCATCGAGGCACGCCAGGGCGGAAATTTGTGCGCGTGCGATGGAGCCTCGCGCTCGCGCACTCTCTGGCCTTCGCTGTGCCAGGTCGACCCCTAGGCGTCCCGGGTTCGTTTACAGCGGCCGCAACCGCCGCGCTTCAAGTCGGATACAGTGTACTTTCGGGCAGGCGGTATTGAGGATACCGAGCCGCTAAGACGAGCCGCCGCCTCGCCCGCGGGTTTCGCCAATCTTGGTGCAAATCGCAGGGCAAGCGCCGGCACTCATCCGCTCGAAAGCCAGCGGCGCACGTACTGTTGTATGCAGATGATCCGCGACTGGCGTGGCCGCTAACAACACGATGCCGCAGGGCTGCAGTGCAGCGGCGGCGGCGCTAGCAGCGAGATCCGCACGCCAGCCTGGCGGCCGAGCCCGAGGCGGCGCATGTATTGCTCGTGAGGCGAGTTGCCCCTAGGGCAGAAGAGGCGCGGGTCGACCGGAGAGAACCGTTTTCTGGCCCCGCGGTCGCGGCAGCAGTATCTAGCGGCAATGGCAGCAGCGGCATTAGCCGTGCTGGCACCAACCGCTTCCTGCCGAGTCGCGCGTGGTGGCGGCGATAGCGTGTTCCGAGATGGTATCCAATTCCGCCGCCAATATCACGGTCGGCAGGCTGCTCTCGCAAAGCTGATGCCAGGGGCGGCGCCGGGCGGGCCCTGCTGTGCGCCTCCTAACTTATTTTCACTAACGCGCCATAGCCGGGACGCGGGAGATGGCGCGCGCGGAAACGCGGTCAGGCACAGAGCCGGGTCGGACTATCGGTCGCGTCAGTGGAAATGGAATGCAGTCCCTCCCCTCACCTTCCCCTGCAATGGCGCCACTGCGGGCTCCCTCGCTGGCGTCAAAGTCGAATCCGCTCCCCATTCCGCGATTGGGGGGCCGAACGAACGTAGAGAAAGAGGAAGGAGGAGACGACTGGTGCCGCTCCCTTTAGGTTTCTACTCTAGCAGCACACACAGGCCCAAGCAGCGACGACGACGACGGAGGCCGCGTCGATGACCCTCAAGTGCTGGAACGCCACGTCGCCCCGGAAAGTGCCGGCCATCGACACGAGCGCCGGCGTCGAGTCCCTTCTCGCTGCCGCCGCCGGAAACCAGGCCAGCAACCACATGGGTCGCGGGCGCAGCACGCCCAAGTCGGCGCGATGCCGCTCGCAGTCGAGCAACTGGGACAAGGACGCCGTGGACAACTCGGGCGAAAGCGAGGACGACCGCTTCGACGTCACGGCCGCGACCATCCCGGCGCCGTCGCACCAGATCCACGCCATGCCCGCGCTCTGGGTCAGCGGTCGGAGGCGGCATAGCCGCGGCCGATCTCGACGACGCACCGTCAGCGAGAACTACAACCACGGCAACCACAGCAGCAGCGGTGCCGCGTACAGCAACAATAGCACGCCCACAGGCTCCACGACGTCGTCGCTCAGCTCGACGCTGCCTTCCACACTACCAGGTGGGGATCAGCAATTGCGCGAAGCAGCAGCAGCCGCCGCTGCCGGGGGCAATTTGAACCAGCGACTACGGATCACATCGCCCGACGGCCCGCGGTTCGCCGGCTGGGTACGTGGCCAAGCCGCCGAGGTGCAGTGGGACGCGCTAGACCCGAGCGTGCAGTGCGTGCGGATCGACGTGTGCAACGTGGCGTGGACTGTGCCGACCACCATCGCACACCGCGTGGCAAACGACGGCACCTTCCGTTGGCGCCGCGTGTATTGGGGGATGCCGATTGCCGAGGGCTACTATGTGAATATTTACGACGTGACGGAGCAGAAGGACCCGAACGACCTGCAATTGCTGGCGCAGAGCGAGCGCTTCGCCGTCATCAAGTGAGCGAGGACAGCAGCAGTAACAGCAACATCAGCGTAGCGACCCGGTTCTCTTCGGCGTGGCCAAGCGGCGAGTGTGCGTGGGGCCACAGTCCGCTCTCCGACGGACCTGTGCGGTCATATCCCCAGGCGCACACACACCCGCACCCGGCCACACCAGTTGCGGCTCGTAATGCCCGCGGAGAGGTATTTAAATGAACCCAATGGCAATGGATGAAGACTACATGTCGTGTTCGCCGTGCGGTAGAGCGTATAGCTAACAACCAACGTCGTGCTACTTCGACGGCAGCAAACAGTGCGTGGCTAACCCGAGTAGAGAGAGAGAGAGAGAGAGAGAGAGAAGAAAGCATAGAGACCCTGGTAGTAGGTTAGAGATCGAAGAACAGAAGAACTGCATCACCACCAGCATTGCCTCTCTGCTTGTGCCTTGCGAGCCAGAATCAGCGTGGGTGGGACTTGAAGGGCGCTGTGTCTCTCTGTCAGTGCAACCGTCGAATTAGATCCGCCCAATGTTGAAAGCGTTCCAAGCCGCTCGCGGCAAGGCGGCAGTCGCTGGACGAGTGAAGCTCCACGGGGTGTGCGCTTCGTGGCGCCATGGCGGCCGTCAAATCTTCAGCCAGCGGATCACCCGCCGACTTGGCCATCCCATCATGCAGAACATCTAAGCCGCTTGGTCGCTTATCTTTGCCGTTTACTGTGCGCGCGCTGGACGACCGACCGTCGGCGGCCGAAGTGGTGCCGGGCGGCTTGCACTGCTTGCGTGCTCTCTGGCGGGACTGCAAGATCAAGCCGCTTGAATAGCGGACCGCTGGACCGTGCACACTGTGCAGTGCACACAGCGCAGTGGACATGGCCAATGGCCATCGACCGAAAAGCTCCTTCATGAAGGTACCTCGTGCTGGCCCGGCGATGCCGGCGCCGTTGCCAGCGTCACTTGCCCTTCGGACCTGCTTTTAGCACTTCAATGCCGAGAAGCAGACGGGCAGCGCGCGTGCGAATCGCGCCGCGATGACCAGGACTTGCGCCGTCTGACACGAATGTGCATGTGCTGTGCAGACCACCGCCGCATCAAGTCCGGCGGCCACTTTGCGCTCTATATGAAGACGGACGTGAGCTGACTGCGCAGCGACCGCCATGAGCTCGACGCGCCGCTCGTGGGTGTGAACGCCGTGGCCGTCCGGGCTCGACAGCCCGAGACTTTGACCTGTCGGTCGGCTGACAGATTCCTCGTCCATTCATCCGATGCCGACAAGACACCCGCCAAGTTGTGCTGCTTCTAAGGCGTCGTTGAGCTGGACGGCATTAACACACGTCGGTAACTCAGCAGCGCTCGTCTCCGTCGCTGTAGTCGATGCTGGCCATCCCCCTGACTATTCCTTTGCTGCTTCCCCGAGTCCGCTGATATCTGCCCTGATGCTCTCAGCTGCGAAGTCGCGGCATAACAGACACAGCTCAACGAGCTCAGTACAGTAAACGCCATGGTGAACATCGTGACCATGATTTGCGAGCTCCAAACGAATCGAGCGGCGCTTTCGTTGGACTCACGACACGCGCATGTTCGTGTTTGTCCTACTGATGCGAGTTTGCACTGACAGTAGTAACCAAGGTGAAGAAGCAGAGCAAACATTGAAAGACTTTGGAGAAGAATGGGATCTAGGCGTCTACCAATTCCTTCAAAAGTAGTATCTCTTTCAAAGCGATCGAGTGCTTAAGCCGTCGTGGGCCGATCAACTGGAGGCGGCGAGTGAGATGCACTCCATTCCGGCACTAAAGGGGAGTGTGTTTCGAAATTGATCGTTCGAGTCGGGCGCTTCCCAAGATTGTTCTCCTGCTATCGCGAGTGTACATGTACGTGGAGGATGTGCTTCATTCACTTCAGCCAAGGAAATGATTCACTAGCACTCAGCAAATTGTTCCAATCGAGCTTCGACCAACTGAACGAGAAAATGTCGTTGTGTGTTGGTAAGAGAGAAGCGCTGGGCAAAGCGTTCCACGGCGTCGCGAGGGTCATCATGGACGTTCACGTACAATTGGCGCGTCTCGGATGGCGACAAATGAACGTCCAGACACAATTCCGCCTCTTTTTCTTCCTCTGTGTGATGACTCGCTTGTGCCAGCGGACGCAGGCTTTTCATCACGTGGTCTCGCGGCCCAATAGTAACAGCCTTTGTGCGCTGTTTGCTCAGTTTGGAGGTCATTGCGGCTCGGATCTCCGTTGCAAACTGGAAGGGAAGCACGACCGTCCGTCCGTCTTTCGCTCTTTTGAACTGTGCGGGGAGTAGCCGCTGCTCCTTAAGCTGTTCGTCCAGTGCTTTCATCTCTGTAGCAGTGCGCATGGCGTTGATTTTCTTCTGGAAATCCACTGGTAGTGCGTTCCCTGCTAGCGCGACGTGGAGGTTCTCGAGTCGCTCTTCGATTGTCAAGCCGTTCACGTAGCTGGGGTGAACTCGGCACTCCCGTTTCTCCTGCTCTTCCCGATGCAGTTTGGCTTCCAAGTACTTCTCTAGCACATTGTTTTGGCGTTGGAACGCGTCACTGTAGAGACGTTCAAACGTTGATATCGTAGCAGATGAAGTGTTACCAGAGGAATGACGAGCAGACCGCAGAGCTGCAGCCGCGGATGGCCCACGGTTAATACGTGGGTGAAAAGTGCAGCCTTCGAGCTCCTGTTTGGCCTTCTCATCCCGAATTTGCTCCATTTTCTCTTGCAGCAAGCGCTCTCGTTCACTTAGTACGTCCGTGTCGGGCGGGTCGATACCTCGGACGGGTTTTCCATGCATAGTATAGCGAACTCTCAGTCGTTGAGACTTCCCTCGCTTGTTCGCTTGACTCCCTTGTGCCTTGGCCGTGGCCGTTTGCTTCGGCTCTTCTTTCAGTTGGGAATGCTTTCTTGCGTAGTAATTCGTTCGGTACAGTCGTAGTAACACTTGCGCTTCGCGACCATGAAGCACTGAGTGATTCCCAGCTCTTTCCCCGATGATAACAGAGAAAAGCACTCGCTCCAGTACGGTCATCGCCAGTTTCGAGCCAATAACCCCGTCATCTCGCGTGAAAACTGTCCATGAATGCCACAACAAAGTCACTTGGTCTTCGTCGGCTTGGCCTTCCCACAAAGTGTTCAAGTCTGGAACAAAGCCGAAGTACAGCAGCGCACACGAAAACTGGATGAATGTCACGGACGACTTGCTGCTTGACTCGTCTTCGCTGTCGGACGTCTCTGCTTCTACTATCGAATCCATACAAAGCTGTGCGAGTTCCTGTCGAATTCGGGTCTTCATCACGCGAAGTGATCGGCTGCTTATCTTCGGTCGATTCCGTTGAAACTCGAGGTCGTAATTGTCTTCTTGTAGTCGCTCTTGCTCCCGCTTTCTCTGTTCGATTCCTCGCTGATAAAGCGACTCGCAGGCTTTAGAGGCGACTGCGGCCGCCTCTCTCTTCCTTTGCTGGTGTCGTTGGCGCTTCCTCTTTGAGCGTGAGTCGCCCGATTCACTCTTGGCTCGGTGCTTTGCTAACCGCAAGAGTCTTTCTTCAAACGACTCGGTCCACATGCCGTTCTTGAGTAAAATGCGTTGCGAGCCTTTGGCGATGAGGTTTGGAGCGGGTACACTCTCCGCTTCTTCTCGTTCATGTTCCTCTCGCTTTTGTTGCTGTTGGAGCTTTTGCGATCGACGAAGCGAGATATCCTTCTCCATTCGAGTAGCAAAGTTCTCTTCAGGATGCTCTCCGTTATTTCTACTGCTCTTGTTGATTTTTGGCCGGAAGGTGAGTTCACTGTCTGCAGGATGGTACACTTTGCAGCGCTTCCGAAGCTTTGACGGCAGATACTGCCGGATCTGAACACGAGGCTTTAATTTGGTCGTGGGAGTCGGTTTGGGGATCTTCATGGACTCGCATCGCCTTGCTGGCATCTTTTCCGGGTGGAACGTTGCCCACCCTTGCAATGGCGATCCTTTGTCCTTTAGTTTTGGCGGTGGGGGCGTCGTTGTATCAATTTGAAGCGCAGGAGGATCCACTACGACGAGGTCGGACGGAGTTGAGGGCTTCATCTGTGATAATTGATGCAAACAGGTCAAAACTTGGGCAGGCTCAGTATGGTGCGGCTATACAGAACTTTACCTTTGCTAACAAAGGCAGTAGGTGGAGGGTCTTGGTCCATTTCATCGTCAAAGTGGACGGTAGAGCGCCAATCTTGTCGTCAAGAGCTGTAATAATGAGCTCCAGGCTATATCCGTGCCAACATAGTGATTAGTTCGAGATTGATTCGTATAGTTGATAAACCTACCGTTCATTGCGAGTTGGAGCAAACGAGTTGACGAGATCTTTGCCATTCAGGCTTTCTTCGAGACAGCAAATAGCTTCCACACAAGAGTTCAGGTCGGCTTTACAGGAAAACTGAGGCAAGCAAAGGCTAGAGCAGGTTTCTTCCACACGAAGCACAAAATCCAGACACAACTAACAGTTTACAGAAATTAATAGGAGCAAAGCAGCAGCAAACAGCAGTAGAACGCGTACCTCGTCCGCTTTCCTGTGGATCTGTTGTACCATTTCGAGAATTTCACCTGGTAACTTGCCTTCGATGCCTTCAATAGCCTTGGAGTCTTTAACAGTTTCTACCTGTTCTTCGTTGTGTAAGTTTCCACTTTCTTGCCGCTTTTTGTCACGTTTGGCCCGAGGTGAAGGCGTTGGCAACGCAATGGCAGCGTCGCCACCGTACATTTCCTCGAACAGACTTACAAAGTCAGCGTCCCCTTTAGTAGGACTGGCGGAGCGCGATTGCCGTCCGAGTTGCTCGTGCTCTTCTAGCGCCATCAACGCCCACTCGACCTCGCACTCTTTCGTAGTAGTTTTTGGCTCTGGGCTGTCAGCATTGCTGGCGGGTTCTGGCTTGGTCTGGGGAAACAACTCATCCAGTAGCTCTTCATCAGAGATTGGTGCTTTCACCGCGTCAGTAACCTCCGTTGACACACTACACGTAGAAGTGTCTTTACGAGCAGATAAAACTCCGATGGTATTCACTCCAGCTATTTTCTGTTTTTGAACCGAGTCGGACCCGCTCATGAGCTGCAAAATACTTTCGCTCTCTCCATCAGTGAAGCTCCAGTCGACGTCGTCGTCAAAGTCCGAGCAATCGGAGCCAAAGTCCTGGAATTCCTCACTGCCCTCGTCCATTTTACTCCTAACGTTACAAGTTGCTGCTTCTTGAGCGAAATTTAGATTGTACTGCTTTTTTTTTGTTGCCAGTCAAATGGCTACAAATTGAAGTTGCATCGATCTCTTTGTGATTGGCTCACAATTTCAGCGAATAAACGTGACTTTCGTGGTCCACACCAGGACCGCATCTCCCGTAGTCGAAGACGTGTCCGTCGGCTGGACGATGCTGTCGCACCTGAAGGAGCTCAAGGCCGAGAAGCAGCGCGAATCCAGCTACGGCCACGTAGACAGCTCCGTGGAGATGAGCCCTGGGGGATTCATGGAGACGCCCAGCAACGCCAACAACGTGGAAGCGGGGAAGACGCACCAGACGAACCTGGTGGAGCTCTCGGAATACGACGAAGACGACGACGACGTGGACACAGAAGCGTCCACTGCCAAAATGGAGAGCGAAGGCTTGGCACATGATCTGCGATTCCGCGTGAACGGCATCGTAGTAGACTCGGAGGTGAAAGGTGGCGCTCGGAACGGTTGGGAGGGAGTTTATGAAATCATGTTCAAGAGCTCCACACCCACGGGCCAGCGCGTGGCGCTCGTGCTGTTGGTGATGGTGTCTATGAGCGTAGTAGTTGGTGAGTTACTGCTTCAATTGGAAAGAGAGGACGGAGCGCTGACGTTTCGGCTTGCTTTGTGTTGGTCATTCGGTAGCTGTGCTGGACAGTGTGGACGATATCCGGTACGTACTGCACGCAACGGGGTTCTTGGTTAAAGAGGAGAAGACTGACAGTTACTGGTGCGGTGTAGAGAGGATATTGGGGACTACATGCTGGCACTGGAAGCGTTTTTCACGGTGGTGTTCTCTGTCGAATACTTCCTGCGACTTGTGGCCCTGCGCAACCCGAGTGGGTTTGCCTTCAGCTTGATGGGGTTTGTCGACGTGTGCGCCTTGGTGCCGTCGTATTTGGGGTTTATTTTGCCGGACGCCAGGCCGTTGCTGCACTTGGCAGTGCTGCGTATCTTTCGAGTGATGCGCGTGTTCAGGTTGCTTCGTCTGGCAAGATTCGTGGACGCAGGGGCTGCACTAACCGACAACATCCAGTCCAACAAGCGTCGTATCGCAGTGTTCCTTGTGGCCTTGTTCACGATGATTCTCGTCATCGGATGCGCCATGTACCTGATCGAAGGCGACCGTCACGACTTCTCCAACATCCCTATCAGTCTGTACTGGACGGTGGTGACAATGACTACCGTTGGATACGGCGATATCTCGCCGCAGACTATTGTTGGTCGTATGCTTGCTACCGTTGTGATGTTCGTGGGTTACGGCATTATCGCCTGCCCACTGGTGCTGAACCAGGCCGGATCGCAGGACATTTTAACTGAAGTCATCGAGTGTCCGCGCTGCTTCCGACGGCTGCACCAGGACGACGCCAACTTCTGCCGTGTGTGTGGCACGTCACTTCGCCAGCCTCGCGCTAAGAATATTAAGGCGCGTCGAGACCGCCGTCTCCGCCTAGCGAAGCTGAGACTGCCTATCCCGGAGGACGGCCTTCCGTTGTCGACCACGTCCACCGTGAGATCCAACGTGCGCTTGCTCTCCGAGGAACCTGACTCGACGCGGACAAACGGCCCGACCATGTGAGGAGTCGACGGCTTGTCATTTTGGACAGGCTAGCAGCGGTCGACATGTAGGATACCAGGCGCTCCGTAGGGCGTAATAGACAAATGTAAGCGTTTTCCATCACTGCTTTTAGGAAACTTGTTCATTTTGAGAGGCTAGTAATAAGTTATGTACACCTGGAGGCGTGGTAGACTCTCATCATCAGAGTATTCACGATGGCGGCGCGAATGAGCCAGGGATGGCTGTGCGGTAGTACCGTCGTCTGGATTGGTGCCTCGTAGCACAGGACGACTGCACACTGAGGCTGCTACGGCCACCGTACACCAGCATGGCGCTGTTGCGCTCGCGGCAAAAGGCTTCGTCACTGCTATAGCGTGGATACGCACCCAAAACCATAGGGTTGCTGTACTTTTGCAGCATCTCCTGGAGCTTCACCAGGTCGTTGTGAGTGGCCGCCACTTGCACGGTGTCTCGCCAGCCGTAGCGGTTCCACAACTTGATATTCTTGACCCAAACCTTCTTTAGCTCTTCATCTGTGGCTGTGAGGATGAGTGAGTCGTTCAGTGTGCTGCTGGAGCTGCCGTCTGGCCGCAGATGCACCTTGTACGTGTTCACCTGGAAGGAATTGGGCAGCGACGGCTCGTCCAGCTCATCGTCCTGGTCCAGCACCTCGATCATGTAGCCACTGAGCTGCAGCAGGCGCTGGCGTTTCGCAGGCTCGTCCTGCGGCTCTAATTCACCGTCAGGCTGCCTGTACTTGGTCTCCATCTTCTGCGCCGACACGCGGGTGGAACGAACCTCCAGTTTGACCATGCGTCGAGGTTCCAGCGGCGGCAGAGCGTGCTCTGACGATTCCACGGGTTCTGCGTGTGCACCCACATCCAAAGAGCACACCAGGACACCCGTGCAGATCTCCACGAAGGCGGGACGGCTGTTGCTGACCACCAGGTAGCCCGCGCAGGTCATGACTCGGTCGAGAAAACTCGCTAAGCGATAGAATTCGGTAATGGAGCGAGAGAGCTTGTCGCTGATAACGATTCGGCGCTTTTTTTCGATTTACGACCACAGAAAAGGGGCGATGATTCGAAAATAACCAATGCAGCCCAATAATATAGTGAAGTATAATGGATAAAACCATGGCGAGAATGAAGAATCCAGAATGCAAAAATTACGGTGTGTAGCCTGACTAAGTCGCCATCGCCTCGGACCGACTAAGATGAGCTCTTCGTTGAACCAAGACTAACCGTGCCTTGCCAACTTCGGCGCTTGGATTCAGGGAAGACATCGTCGCGGATACCACATCGTGAGAAAGGGGCCAGAAGGCGCAAGCTTCAACAGCAGCCACCAACTCAAAACTCGTTCAACGTCCGTGTGACACCTCGGGATGAGCCTTCGGCTCCCTAAAAAAAAGTCGCCGGGCTTCTGCCTGCCTTCACATGAAGTGATGTTCTTAACGTTGCACTATTCTCACACTATACAGGTTAATCACAATGCTTCACTAATGGAAGCTTGCTGCTCTTGCCTGTCAAGTAGTTGTAATGGCCCCGTAGACGTGATGTCAATACCAATCGTCATTGGTTGGCTGGACGTAAAGTGGATGACGTTCCGTCAAGTACTCGCTGTAGAAAAACATATTACCAGAACTTGTCGTTGACATGAGCGCTGGTAAGTCAACGGTCATTGCTCTCAACGGTTGATTCTTCAATCACTAGTTCATGTATTACTTCAACGAGTATTTCGCCAATTCCGCTGTTTGTGTCTGAATTATAAATATGGTGTGGCTTATCGGACAAGTTAGTCGGCTCTGCACCTCCGCCTATGCAGAATTTCATTTTTTTTTTTTCAACTAATTTTCGAAGCTGCAGCCCTTACCCGTCAGCAGCTTATTGAGATGACCGTCGGCTATTGTTGTCGATCAGCTCCTGAACCAAGATACGTATTTGCCATTCGCCTAAGTCACGCGGAATGTGCCACAAGGCAGCAGTCCATAGTCCGTTCGGAAGTCCGTCCGCCGAGTCCATGGCGAGGTTCGCCAGACGGTTAAATTTTCTGTAGTGGTGCGTCCACGAGACTTACATCCGCCTACGGAGAGTACGTCAGTGTTTTGCCTGTATCCTGTATAAGTTTAAACCAACGATCCACGTGGAGAATTCTTCCCTAAATAAGCTTTGAAGCGTTGACATATACTTCGAATTAGAAATTGGTTCGTATTCAGCAGCTTGGACCCACAGACCATAACATTGACGCTACACAATGTGAAGCGTGTTTCGTCAGCTTGTTCGGAAGTCGATCCTTTTCACTGTGACAGCAAGTCGCAGTCCCAATTTCTTTAGCGCCAAGAGCCATGTAGCGCGCGACTTGTGTGACAGTCAACAACATCCACTCGTGTCAATTCGCGACCTTCTGTCGGCGTTTCAACGGCCAACCCAGGCGGCCTGATTTGACCGTACAATGAGCAGTGCAGTAGCGGAGCGCTAAATGTTAGTGGTCGACCCTTGGGTCACAAGCAACTATGGTAGACACAATGTGGCTTGTTGTGGATCACAGGAATCCATGTAACGTTGACTTAGTCAACTTGACTGTGCTCTGAAATTCTCTCTCAAGCAACACAGAGCCCGTGCAAACAACTTGCCACGCACGGAAATGCACACGGTCCCGTCGCATTGGGCTACGTCGGCAGCAACCACGGCCGTTCCTATTCTAAGCGTGAATATCGTCTTCTCATCTCTACGTGCTTTCAACATAACATGGCTGGGTCGATCTCACGAGGACGTAGTGTGCGACAGAGCACACGCTGTGCCGTCGCGCCTTGTGTGGTCTCAGTATTCTTTAAGCATGGGCTCAGCGCGATGGCGACTGGAAACCACCAAGCCGTCGTCGGTTGCGCTCTCGGCAATGGCCATCGCACGCCAGAGCCCCCACACAGTTAGTTGCCAGGGGTCACGCGGTTTCCCCTTTCACTTTTCACTTGGCTACAGTATGGCTCGGTCTTGAAGTTGCCTCGGCCCTTCTACGGAACGCGCTTCAAAGAGGCGACCATCACTCCGGCAGAGGAGGGGCGACGTGCTGCGTTAGTGCTGCATTCAGTATGCTTTGGAGACTTTCTTCCTCATCACCCCTTACGGATCCCGTTCTTCGCGCTGCACTTCCCATTCGCAGTTCCGCGCTATAAGTAGCAGAAGCTTAGCGGGAAGAGCAACGCAGGCCGTTGCCCAACGCTTTCCTCCCCCCACGCGACGAGAAGGTCGGAAGAAACGGAGAAACGACTTTAGGCGTCACTTACACACTCGCCCACCACCCGCAGGAACTCGGCGGAATCGTCTTCCGCCCGCGCGCCCCCATTTTCGCTTCCTTTTAGACGCTGCCTGCCTGCCATGTTCGGGGGCTTCAGCGCCAATAGCGGCACCGATAGTAAGGTGCAATTTGTGGCTGGCAACTACAGCGGCGCCGCACAAGACTCGGACGACGACATGCTCTGCGACGAGCCCAACGTGGTGCTCACGCGCTCCTCACCCACGCCCAATTTGCTGGTGGCGCCTGTAGCTCGCGTGGCTGAGGTCAAGGAAGAGGCTATGACTTACAACGGAGCTATGGTAAGCGTCGAGTACTCGGCTGCAGTCAAGGCAGTCGTGGTTCCCGTTGTTTCTACTGCGAAGCCCACCGACAAGAGTGAAGGTTTCTTGTCCATCTCCGACCGTTTCCCGCTGTCTAAAGTGGGGAAAGTTAGCTGCGGAATGACCAAACAGGTCTTGTGCACTCCTCAGGAGCCTAAGATGCAGGCACCCATCCCCATGAGCCGTTTGCTCAATGCTACGCCGGAGATGACACAGGTAGACCAGATGACTGTGCTTGTGGAAGATGGCACGGTGGATGACAACACCATCAAGGCCGATCCGGAAGGTGCAATGACGACGACGTTCGTAGCAGGACCCAACCACACGCAGCTACAGGCGCCAATTGTGAACGACATGTACAGGTACCAGGCCACTGTCATAGAAGAAAACGAAATGGAGGTGCGTGACAGGAACTAGCTTGGGGTTGAATGTTTTGAGCTAACTAACATTTTTTGCAATGTGGTATAGCAACTTCGATGGAACATCCAAGAACAGGTCTTTCAAAGATACTTCAAACAAGGAGAGAAGGACGAGGAATGGGGGCGACTGGAAGAGCAAGACACGTACGTTTACGGATCATGGAGAATGGGTAGCAGTCGGTCTAGGTTCTGATGTTATTCTTTTTGGTATTGCAGCAGAGTATTCTTCATTCCCGGTGGACGACGAGAAAACATAATGGCTGAGAAGCGATTCCACGACAATGCCGTCCGCGACGCCATGGGAAAGGGTAATGCTACATGGGTCAAGGATCGACGGGAACGGTTTGAGGTGGAAATTCGCCAGTTCTACGTAAGTTGCTTCGATTGCATATACATTTTGTGAAATATCGTAACGTACTAACGTTTTTAATGCCTCAAATTTGCAGCGCGATGAAACCCAGCACAAGCAGGAGCTGATGCTCACCCGTCTTGAAAAGGTGTCTCCGTTTTCCAAATTTCCGATTCTTGGCAATAGGTTTCTGTTGCTTCGTCTGCGAGGAAAGGGAGGCAACGGAGAGGTGTGGGACGTCGTTGACTACGCCAACGAGAAGCAGCTCTGCGCTCTCAAGCTGTCCACTTCAATTCGACACGCTCAGCGCGAGCATCACACGCACTCGGTACGGGATCATTATTCTAACGTGTATCTGTGGCAAGCGGCGCACTAACTTTTCCGCTTTGTTAACAGAAACTTAGCCACCCCAACATTGTTCAGGTCGGCGATGTGCCCTTCCTGATTGAATACCAGCAGCAGCAATACACTGCATTCACCGTTGCTAGCGTTCACTCTGATCTACAGCAAATCATCGAGGTACGCAGTAGGTTATGCAGTTTGCGGCTTACTCGAAGTTTGACTGACACTTCGTCATGATATTTCAGATGTACGAGTATTTGGACGACGACTCTGCGTACAAGGTGCTTTCACAGCTATTGAGTGCGCTGAAATACTTGCACGAAGATGTAAGTCACCTTACATTTTAGAATTGCATGGTGATGACGAACTGTTCAACTTACCTTCCATTGTGGTTCTTGTATTAGATGGGCGTTGCCCACTACGACCTGAAGCCGTCGAACATTCTGATCGACCACGACGGGTGTGTAAAGCTGACCGACTTCGATTTAACTCGCGACGCCAAGGCAGCTACTTCCAACTCGACCGTTGGAACTCTTCGGTACCTTCCCCCTGAGTGCTTCCGACCGAACCGTAGTGACTGCGAAGCCACTGCTGAAAAGGCAGACATGTGGATGGTGGGCATCGTGTACTGCATGATGGTTACGGGAAAACACCCAGTCTGCCCGGACAAGTCAACACACGCAGATGTGAAGACGGCGATGGCTCAGTACACGGGTGAGCTTCGATACGCGCGGCCCATTTCTGACCTGTCTCGGTGGATTTTGCAGGGTTGTCTCCACCCGGATCCGCGGTGTCGGCCAACGGCTGCACAGTTGCTTGTGGCACTCCATAACGTGGTGCCACAGCAGCAGTAAACCTATGCGTTGAGCAGCCATATACAGCGCTCAGGCTGCTGTACATACCACGACGAGGTGCTTGTCGTATTTTGCGAATGTACACTAGGCGCACGGGTTAGCATGGAGGACAGCCTGCCACCGTACCATTATTTTAAGCCAAATTACGAGCTAAGTTAATGCGAAGTACAACTTCTATTCATCACGCGTTCCTTTCTCGATCTCGTTGCGCATCTTTCTTCGTCCAATTCAACTCGCAGAAGTGTCGAAAGCGCGCAAACTTGTTCGGTTCATCTATCCGAAAGCTGCGGCGATTGCCGGCAGTGTCATCGAAAGCAACAGCAACCGAGAACAAGAACAATCCCATGCCACGTACAACTGCTGGGACTGCATTGCGAGAGTTCACTCCCTGCTTGCCCCCAGTGCTGAACGTGTCGTGATACAGGTCATCGCCGACGATTGGATGTCCGTGCCGCGCTGTATGAATACGAAGTTGGTGCTTGCGTCCTGTTAGCGGCCACAGATCGACAGTCGAAATCCATTCGTACCGCGCACTAAAAGAAACAGCAAGCAAACAAACGTACTAGTAAGTTTTAACCCGCTCAAGAGCTAGTCACCACACAAAACTGACCTGCGCGTCGTGCTTACAACTCTCATTGCAGTCAGGCACGGCTTGTCATCAATCGGGTCATCCAGAAACTGCAACTCATCTCGGACCTCCATTAATGCGCTGGGGAGCTCAATCAAATTGACGACGGAGTTACTTCCACTGATTGGGAATTTATCGTTCACGTTCCCGACCAAAATTGCGCGATACTGTTTCATGATGGAATGCCGCTCCAACTGAGCTGACAACTCAACTTCCATCTTCCTGGCCTTCGCCACAAGTAGCAGTCCACCCACACGATAGTCCAAACGATGTACTGCATGAGGTACAGGCAGCTCAACATCACCAGCTTCGGCTTGCTGTCGTTGCAGTAACAACGGAAGTGCCTGCTCTACCGTGCGTTTGCCTCGGCCTTTCACGTGGATGCCCACAGGCTTGACCACTACTGCCAATGTGCTGCATTCGTAGACCACTCGCAGCCCTTGCGTCTTGCAAGTTGCCAACCAAGTTTGTGCCCCTATGTCTTTGACACCTGCAGTTGTAACGAATTGGTGTTGACGCTCCGGGCTCCGATAGCTTATGGTGTCGTTTACAGCGGCGCGAGTGATAGTGGGAACCTGCGGCAGCCCGTTGAACAGCAGATTTCCAGCCTTCCGAGCTCGCTTCGCCTTGGACACTGTGCCGAGCTCAGGGAATACTCGAGCAGCCACTAGCACCCACTGTTGCGGCTTGTTTTGCGGTCCGCATGCCAGGTCCACGTCCGTCACCACGTGTTGCTGGAGTGCACCGAATGGAGATGCCATCGGCGAACTTTTGTGTCTGGAAACAACGACATATCGATCGCCCGGACAAGACCAATCGGACAACAATCCGACAGTATGTATCGTCGCGTTGCATTTGCGAAGGGTCTGCGACAGTGCGTAGTTTTGGCCCATTTATAAGAGTTTATACCAAATCGGACATGTTCTAAAAACACTCAAAAAAGCACTTGAAACCACTGTAAATTCTATAAAATATACTGAAATTCGAAAGCTCCTGCGACGTGTGAGAATAGGAAGGACTATTTTTGCTGCTCAAGACCACAAGGCCCCCGGCCTGGGGTCCAGGCTGGACCAGGCCCTGGCAGTGCCACAGCGTCCGTGTTGCTGTCGGTGGTGCGGCCACCTCCTTTGACTCAAAGTTTGAGACCGTTTTTCTCACGTGTGCACCGTTGACGAAGTACACGTATCGAGCAGTGCTCGGCGAACAAGCTCAGACCACAGTGGATCGCGAGATTGGTGAGTGCGCACACGGCACCAAGACTCCTGACAGGACTCCGTAAGTATTGGGCACGAGACGCGGCTTTGCCTTGGCACCAGCAACTTGAGCAAACAACCTGGGGCCAATGGGCCATTGGCAATGGCCGCATCAATGCAGTGTCTGGGCTGACAGGTTTAGTCAACAAAGCTAAGCCTGGTCTCAAGTCATCCAAGCAATCGACATGAAGCTGCCCGAGAACCAGCCCATAAAGACACTCTCCTCGACGAAATTCAGCGCGAGTTCCACCGTGATCGGCAATCTGATGGACCTCCAAACTGAGACCAATTTGGTTGGTGTCGATTCTTGTGTACGTTGCTATCACCGACAGTACAATTTACTGCAGGAATTTTGTTTGGGCAGTATCGATCCAAGCACCAAGATAGCCCTGTGTGGGTCACTGAGTAGCGATTCGCAAGGCAGTCCCGTGCAATAACTGTATCCATGCGACCAGTAATTTATTACATTACACTATGTATATGTACAGGACGCGGTTCCTCTATAGTTTGGACTTCAATCACCGCCATGAGTTGACAAGGGCCGGTGGC
>LGSM01000269.1:0-42414 GCA_001314345.1 Phytophthora multivora
ACGCTGGAGCAGATCTTCAACTCGTTCGCCAGTCAGCAGGAGGAGGAGCAGGGAGCAGTTCGTGGTGTCTTTCAGTAGACAAAAGTAAACCTTTCATCAATAAAAATACGAAACTTTCCACAAGTTCAAACCTGCTGCCGCTCGGATCACAGTTTCGAGTGCCAGTGAACAGCGTCGAAGTCGCGTACACGCCGACAGCCGCGTCCAAACTGTGAACTTTTGGCTCGATGGCTGTCTGATAATTGAAAACTGTTCGGGAAGCTTCGTGATACCGATGTACAATCTTCCGAACCTTGTCGCCAGCTCAGATTGGCCACAGAGACAGCTGGTCATTGCCATTTTCGTATCTCCCTCAGACTTTTTCTTGCGAACTGGGCCGTTCGCCTTCAAGTTTTCAGTGCTCCGCAGTCCTTCCAGCTCCAATTGACCAAGAGAACTCCACACCGCGTGCTTTACTATATCCACACTGAACGGCACCATCTCCCGTTGAGTATTGTGCTGTCTATGTGGCGATTCCGACCGGGGCATGGGCAAGTTTTGTCGTCGCACGAATGAATGGACTGTAACGTCGCACTAGATCTGATAGTCTTTTGGCGTTAGAACTGCGGATGCGAGCGACTGGAGCGAGAGGTAATTGGCGGATTTCGCGCTGAGAGCGCTCGACCTGCTGCTTGGGCGTGGGGCGCCGGCGCTGCTTTGAGACGACTTGATGGGAAGCTCGTAACTTACAACGTAAGAGGTCCAGATATGCCCTGTGCCTGGCACTGATTGGCCAACGGTTTAGATAAAAAGTTATATCTAACCTACACATGTCTTATTAATCTACAATGTCGCACGAACGATGCAGGTTCTTTTGGGTAAATTAAAAACGTCCCCAATTATTCGTTTATTTTGGCTAAATTAAAAAAAAATACATTCACCAGCCAATAAATAATATTTAAAACAAATTGCTTGGTAAAGATCGGTCTTGGTGACTGAGCTCAAGAAGAAAGTCGAACCTGATCACAGTATGCGCAATACTTGGTGCAGTGGATGCCCATATATGCTGACATGTATGCGTTGATTCGCCTACAACGATTGGGTTAGCAAATTCGACGATGCTTGTTGATCCTCTTAAATTTGTATTTTTAAATATTTTAAAAATATGATGTCTCCTTTCCTTTGCGTTACTCTGACTTTGTGGATATGTACCTGGTATGTATACATCTGCTTCAATCTGTTCGATTGCAGACACGTCATCACTCATGAGGCAGCCCCGCATGGTGCTGCTCTCACGACTTCCAGGACAAATGTGTCTCCCTCCGTCACAGATTACCACTTGAGGGCGTTCGCGTGGATTACCCCATAAAATCCACATCGCGGCAAACCCTCTTTTATGTCCACCCATACTCAAACGCAGTCAACACCAGTGATAATCGTTTCGTGCACAGTGATTGCCATTTTGCTGCATTGAAACAGTCGACTGGCACTATGCTCATTCCGCAATTTGACATCTCGAGCGCACGTACCACGCTGTAGCAGCCACACGCCAACCATTTCGACTGTTTCCGACGTTAACACAGTCAAATCGCACCGCGATATGGCGCCAGACAAGGGCAAAGCCAACGTGGCCAAACTCTCCGAAAGACGCACAGCCTGGACGTTCGTCCGCGCTTTGCTATGGAAGAACTGGCTGATCAAGCGTCGTCACCCAGTGGCCACCGCCTGCGAAGTCATGGTGCCCGTCCTGTTCATCATCCTACTGGGAGTTCTCAAGAGCACAACGACAACCGTCGCAGTCCCGTCCGGTTGGAGCGACACCTCGTCCTCCACGGGCGACGCAGCGCTTGGAACCAGCTACAACCTGTTCCAACCCACGGGCCAAACCATCGAGTGGGTGAGTGCCGACCTGCCCAAGTTCGCTCTGCACGAATCTTCCATGACCGGACTGCTCCTGAAGCTCGGGGTGCAGTCGGTGGACGACGCCATCCGTCTCGAGGAGCTGTCAGCAGCTGACCAGGCCACGTGTTCGACGGGGGTCATTGTCAACGGACTAGTTGAGACCAACACGTCGTCTCCTTACCGCGTTCCGACCGAATGCGCAGACAAAGTTTCCCCTTATAAGATCGCCATTGCTCCGGACAACGCCTTCACCCGCGACTACTTCGCTTCTGTGATGGAAAAGTGGTACCCCCGCGTGGATCTGATGAACTCGAGCGAGACGCTAACAGTCCCGTCGTTCAGCGAGAGCGTCGTGTTCTTCGATACGAACGACGCGTTGACGGAATACGTGAAGAGCGACGACTACGGAAAAGGAATCGAGAATCCGCGTATTTACGCTGGCATCGTCTTCGACTCGGTTCCACTTGGAGACAAGATCGGGTCGTTCGCATCTATTGAGTACTCATTGCGACTCAACTCAACTGATGGCGACTCGGTCGGCCGCGTGCCAGGAACAAGTAGCTCGGTGCTGGATACGGACCCGTTCCAGACGGACATCAACGTCGATTACTACTCGCGCTACGCGGTGACGGGCTTCATGACGCTGCAGACGCTCGTCACGCGCTTTGTATCGTGTATGCCGGAGTGGAACGCAGCCAACCAGTCGACTAGTGGAGTGTGCCAACGATCGCAGACCACTGCCCTCGCATCGTCCAGCCTGGACAATATTCTGCTGGACACATTGAACGATGACGCTTTCATCCAGGAAGTCCTTAACACAGGCTTCGTTTCTGGCGAGACGTCCTTTTCCAGCATTTTAAGCAGCATGACAGATGACACGAAGGAGCTACTGCTCACGCCGCTGCGCCAAGCTCCCCAACCGTTCATGGGCGCTACTGTGGCTCCGTTCCCGGTCAACAGCTTCGACAGCTCATCGTTTTACGACACGATCTCGGACGTGTTCCCGGTCATTTTCGCGCTGTCGTATCTGTTCACGATCTCCCGTATTCTGGTCGTGTTTATCCAAGAGAAGGAGCTCCGGCTG
This sequence comes from Phytophthora multivora, assembly GCA_001314345.1. Lineage (NCBI taxonomy): Eukaryota > Oomycota > Peronosporomycetes > Peronosporales > Peronosporaceae > Phytophthora > Phytophthora multivora. The sequence goes on from LGSM01000269.1 coordinate 2,966, forward strand.
CGTGAATTCATGAAGATCCTCGGCGTCACAGAGAAGACCATTATTGTCACGTGGTACATGACGTACACCATCATTCTCTTCGTTGGAGCGGTGGTCCAGGCTGTGGCTGGTCTCGCTGGTCTCTTCCCAAAGACATCGGTGATCCTGACCTTCTTCTTCTTCTGGCTGTTCGGCATGAGCGTCCTCGCTCTCGCGTACTTAATCAGCACCATCTTCAACAAGGCTCGCGTTGGGTCTTTCGTCGGCATGATCGTCTTCTTCTTCATGCACTCGATGTCCCAAGCGTTTACTACCGGGACAGGTGAGAGTGCCAAGACGATCGGGTGTCTTCTGTCTCCGGTGGGTCTCTCGCTCGGTGTTCAGGTTCTGGCTGACGCAGAGACGACCGGTGCCGGCGTGACGTTCGCGAACGTGGACGCTCTAAACAACAACTTCCGCTTCAGTACGGCGCTGTGGATGTTCGCCTTCGACACGGTGCTCTACACGCTCATCGGCCTGTACCTCGACAAGATCATGCCGAAGGAGTACGGCACGACGCTCAAGTGGTACTTCCCGGTGTCGCCGTCGTATTGGAGAAGCCGCCGTCAACGCGCAGTCACCATTCAAACGCAAGACGCGCTGCTAGACAATGTCACACTGGATGTTAATCCGAATATTGAGCGTGTAAATGCTGAACTCCGGGAGCAGGAGCGTCAAGGTGAAGCGCTCACGGTGCAACGACTTCGTAAGGTCTTCAACATTTCCGGTGGAGAGAAGGTGGCTGTCCAGGGGCTCAACCTCACCATGTACAAGGACCAGATCACCTGTCTGTTAGGCCACAACGGTGCCGGTAAGACCACGCTGATCTCCATGCTCACGGGAATGACTGCACCTTCCAGTGGTAACGCCACCTACCGAGGTATGTCTGTGAACGAAGACATGGACGAACTACGCCAGTCACTCGGCATCTGTTTCCAACACGACGTGTTGTTCCCGGATCTCTCAGTCGAGGAGCACTTGCTGTTCTTCGGCCAGATTAAGGGATACGCAAATCAGGAACTGTTGTCAGTGGCGGACAAGCAGATCCGTGAGGTCGGCTTGACTGAAAAGCGCGATTCCAAGCCCAACGACTTGTCCGGCGGAATGAAGCGCAAGTTATCGGTGGCTGTTTCTCTGCTGGGTGACAGCTCCCTGGTGTTCCTGGATGAACCCACCTCCGGTATGGACCCGTACAGTCGACGTAGCACGTGGGAGATCCTGCTGAACAACCGCAACGACCGTGTGATGGTCTTGACCACGCACTTCATGGACGAAGCCGACATCCTTGGTGACCGTATTGCTATCATGGCGGAAGGAGAACTGCGGTGCTGTGGCTCGTCTCTTTTCCTGAAGAACCGATTCGGCGCAGGATACAACTTGACTCTGGTGAAGGACGATGGAAAATGTGACGACAAGGCTGTCTCTGCCTTCATCACTTCGTACGTGCCATCGGCACAGTTGTTGAGCAACGTCGGCAGTGAGATCGCGTTCCAGCTGCCTCTGCAAAGCTCTTCCAGCTTCGCCACGATGTTCGCAGATATGGATCATCAGTTGAAATCGCTTGGTCTGTTGTCATACGGCGTCTCTGTTACGACCCTGGAGGAGGTGTTCATCAAGGTGGCAGAGTTGGGTGACGAGAACCACCAACACACGTTAGGTAACAATGTGCGGACGAACAACTCCGAATCCAGCGAGTACCAACCATGCGACGAGATCATCACGTCCACGCCGATGTTCAGCACGCATTTGCGTGCTCTGCTGCTCAAGCGCTTCCGATACGCCCGACGCGACAAGAAAACCATCATCTACAGCGCGTTACTGCCAGTCTTGCTCATTGCTGCTGGCTTAGGAATCCTCAAGGGGAGCGCCATCGCATCGGACAACTCGGCTATGGCGCTGACGACGGATGTGTACGCAGGCAGTGAAACCCCAACGCCGTTCTTCTGCCAGGCCGGTTCGGAAACTGGAGAATGGTGCAGCGAGGTGATGAAATCGACCTATTTCTCTGGTGCAGATGCCCAAGCGCTATCGATTTCGAAGCCGGCGTTCGACTCGAACTCCCCCACTGTATTTGACGTGACGTACACGGACCCGGTCATTAACGCCAGTGGGTACACGGGCTACAGCATTTCAATGGGCCAACAGCTTTACAACCGCGGATACGGACACGACGCCGACCTCGTGGAAGGACAGTACGGCGCTTTCTTGGTGCACGGCGACAGCGACCAGAACCTCTTCAGCTACAACGTCTTCACCAACACGACTGCACCCCATTCATCGGCGATCTTCAAGGCACTGATGGACCAGGCGGCATATCGCTTCTTCTCCAATAGCTCAGAAGCGTCGACTATGAACTTGAAGGTGAACAACTACCCACTTCCAGTGACTGCCGCCACGAAGGCTTTCTCTGGATCGGCAGTCGCGTTTGTGTCGTGCATGTTCATCTGCATCGCGTTCACGTTCCTGCCGGCCTCTATGGTCGTGTTCTTGGTGAAGGAGAAGCAAGCGGAGCACAACTCGAAGCACCAGCAACTCGTCTCCGGTGTGTCGTTGCCTGCGTTCTGGGTGTCCAACTACATTTGGGATCTCGTCATGTACATCGTTCCGTGCGTGTGCGCGCTCGCCTTGATCTACGGTTTCAACGTGTCGTCCATGACTGGCCAGGACTGCAATAGCTGTACATCCGCCACGTTCCCGGCTGTGATTCTGCTCTTCATCCTGTTTGGCCTCGCCGTCTGCCCGTTTACCTACTGCTTGTCGTTCCTGTTCAAGGAGCACGCAGCTGCCCAGACGTACACGATCATGCTTAATTTTGTCATCGGCGTCGTGCTGATGATTGTCTCGTTCATCATGAGCGTGATTGGGTCCACTTCAGACGTTGATTCGGTGCTGGTGTTCATCTGGAGACTCTCTCCACTGTTCAATCTCGGCATGGGATTGCTGCAGCTGGTCCTCAACGACATCACGTACATCCGCTTCACCAAGGACGAGAAGACGAGCCCATTCAGCGGCGATATCATGGGCTTCGAGTTGGCGTATCTTCTGGTGACCGCTATCGTGTACATGGCACTTGCAGTGTATCTCGACTACAGGAAGACATTCCCGAAGGTGACGAAAGAAGCGGAGAGTATCGATGACCACGAGCTTGAGATTGATGAAGACGTGAAGAAAGAAGCCGGACGTGTTGCCAGTGGTGGCGCCGATGAAGAAGCCGTGAAACTTGTGGGGCTTCGTAAGGTATACCCAGGCGGAAAGGTGGCAGTTCGTGATCTCTCTTTCGGCTTGAAACGTGGCGAGTGTTTCGGGTTCCTCGGTATTAACGGCGCCGGTAAAACGACAACCATGAAGATGCTCACGGGCGACGTCCCACCGAGCAGCGGTACGGCCACGCTAGGTGGATACAACATCCTGTCCCAGCAGATCGAAGTCCGTCGCCAGATCGGCTACTGCCCGCAGTTCGACGCTCTGTTTGACTTGCTCACTGTACGTGAACACTTGGAACTCTTCGGCGCTATCAAGGGTGTTCCGCAGTCATCGCTAGACCGCGTCGTCATGGAAAAGATCCACCAGTTGAACCTCGCTGACTTCGAGCACAAGTTGGCTGGAAGTCTTAGTGGCGGCAACAAACGGAAACTGTCGGTGGCTATTGCTATGATCGGCAACCCGGCCATCATCTTCCTGGACGAACCGTCCACCGGTATGGACCCAGTGTCTCGTCGATTCATGTGGGACGTCATCGCCGACATCTCCACGCGTGGCAAGGAGTCGACAATTGTCCTGACGACGCACAGTATGGAGGAGTGTGAGGCGCTGTGTTCCCGGGTCGGTATCATGGTTGGCGGTCGTCTTCGCTGCTACGGAACCGTACAGCACCTCAAGTCTCGCTTCGGTGATGGTCTAATGTTCGATGTCAAGCTGGATACGCCCACTGCTGAAGAACTGGAGTATCTAATCCAGCATGTATTTGGCAACGGAAACGAGTTCGTGACTCCCGATGACCTTGAAGACAAGTGTCGTGCGTTCGGTAACGCTCAACTGGCTGGACGTGTGACGGCGTCGCACCCGACCGGCTACAGCCTTGCAGCCGCCATGGAGCGCGACGGATTCATCCGCGCCGAAGCTTTCTGCTCCTGGTGCGTGGAGGAAACGCGCTTTGATGCCTTAAACGATTACCTTCTCAATGCGTTCGGTCCGGGCGGCGTCTTGGTCATGGAGCGCCAGAACGACTTCTGCCGGTTCAAGGTTCGCGGATCCAACAACGAAGTGAAGCTATCCAAGATGTTCGCTCTGGTGGAGAACGTGAAGGTGGACATGCACATTCGGGAGTACAGCGTTTCACAGACGACACTGGAGCAGATCTTCAACTCGTTTGCTAGCCAGCAAGAAGAAGAGAAGGGTATCGCTCGCGGTGTCTTCCAGGCGTAGAACGTACATGTAGCAGAACTACAAGACATCACTGCACAATTGAGAATATACCAATATGATACGCCGCACTTGCCTTATTGCACGGAACACGTATCTGGAGTTCCTTCTTCGCCGTCAATCACTTCCCCTGGCAGCATCGTCCGGATTGCCTGTACAGCATGTTGCTGCACCTTTGGATCGTCCGGGAACCGCAGTCGTGCTTTCTCGCATGCTGGCAGAGCTCCTGCATCCAAACATGCCGTCTTCATCTCTTCTACAGCAACCAAATAGTAAATGTTAGCCCAGTTGTAATATTGCCAGCCTGCCTGCAAACCATCTTGCCATTTTTGCCGCTAGTAATTGCTATGAACCAGCACCCAGCAGCTTGGACTAGTGCTGTCGAGCTGAACCGCTTCATGCTTTCCACGACGATTTCCAGTCCACCTTTCGAGACGATTTCCATCATACTCGCATCTTAGAACACAAAGCCATTGGTAGAGGAAGTTAGAGCTTTGCAGAGTGATCAAACTCATAGTACGGTCGGTACCTTGACGTAAACTTAGGTTTGCTAGAGCGAGACAGCTTAAACCCTGCACTTGCTCATTGAGGGGAAATCGCTCCATAGCTGAAAGAACGAGACGGCGGCTTTCTGGGTTGACACGCACCACAGATTCGTCTGTTACAGGGAGATAAAAGTCGTTAACGGCACCTTTTAAAGCTACCGACACGGACGGCTAGGGGTTTACCTGCAATTTTGGGATGAGCGAGCACAGATAACCCAGCCATGTTGGCCGACACGTCGTCGGGTAGTGCCACCATCGCGTTAATAAGTGAAATGACCCCCCCACTTGATGTTATTATCGCAATATGTCCGTCCGCTTGATTTGCGTACTCGGCCAGACACAAGAGTCCGTCCCGTTGGAGTGTTAGCGAGTCAGGAAACTGCTTCATCTTGTCAATGATCATCTGAACCATCAGTCGTGAGTTTGTTTCGGTCTGTTGACTTCCACGCTGTTCGGCTCCTTCTCCTGTCGTTGTTGGGAAGGAGGTTTCTGTCGAATTGTCCACTTCCACAGCAGCCACACCTCGAATCACGCCTTTCAAGGCTCGAACACCGTGTGATTGAATCCGAATGTCCAAAGGGAACTTCTTCATAATCTGCAATACTGCACTCCCATCGCCCACATCTCGACCCACTGCTCGACGCATAATAGCTGCTGGATCTGTCGCGGTAACCGTTGAGGCCTGGTCGGTCCTAGTTGGGGGTGCAATAGGCTTCACATCCTTCACTAGCCTCTCCTTCTCCAAGGCAGGCGTCTGCTCCTCCTTTATCTCTACTTGAGCAGGCTCTTCTTCTTCTTCTTCTTCTTCTTCTTCTTCTTCTTCTTCTTCTTCAACGTCAAGAACCAACGGCGGCAGCGCCTGGACGACAGCCTGGACTACGCTCTGCGTCGCTTCCACCGTTGACTTCCGGTTGCTCATGTGGTCGTGACAGATACCCAATAGCTCCCGAGAGAGTTTTGCATACTTAACTAGCGCGCACACGAAGTTGAAGGTGCGCAGTGGGTCGTCCAGAAGCATCGAGGCGAGTTTACGCTCTAGCGCATCCTGCGGCAGGCGATCCAATTGGAGAAATGACACGCTACCGACGGGAGGCGCGAGACCTGCAGGTAACTGACGCAATAAACAGGCCAAGGATAGAGACAGAGGTAGGAAGGAAGCGTCCACGGGCTGCTCGTTCTTGATCTTGGCCTGCTGCAGCAGCAACAGCATGTGCGCGGTGGTGTTCAACATGGTATTGTGACCTTTTGTTAGGTTGCAGCGCTAAAATCAGTGATTGGATAAAACGTATATTTGTTTAATTGGTCAAAAATGATTTCAAGCCCGCGAGACAGTCCAGACGCCAAGAAGCTCTGTGCCTCCTATCCGATGCAGGTGGCGACGCCTAAGCACGCGAACATGCACGCTCCGAGCGGCGCTGGGGCCTCTATGGCCCCACCCACAAACTGGAGCGCTGATGACCAGGAACTGCTGGACATTCTGCTACTCACGGAGCCTGAGGCGGGCGATGGAGCAGCGATTCTGAAAGACATGACAGAGGCGTTTACCTCTCCGCCACGGGCCCCGCAGGAAGTGCAGCCGGCCTCTCCGGTGATGACAGACACGAAAACAGGGAAGGACTCGCCCAAGGGAAAGCTCTCGGCTATTGAGAGACGCGCCAGACACCGCGAGGTGGTGAAGCGCGCCTACCACCGCAACAAGGTCAGAAGATGAAGTCTTATAGGATGTTACAGACGCAAGATGGTGCTAATGAGTATCAACTTTTGTCGCTGTTGACTGTAGGCGGCGCTTAAGAGTCTGCGGGATACCGTGAAGGAGCTCGAGCAGCAGTTGGAGAAGCTGTCCGTGAACAAACAAACGCAGGGGAATCCGCCCCCAGTTAAAGCTCCAAATGATATTCAGAGAAAATATGCGCTGCTGACGAACGAGCAGGAGGAGCTGGGCAATGAAGCAGCCAGACTACGACTACTGCTCAACTACAGGCAGCAGTTCGCCACCAACATGGTGACAATGGCCCAGCGAGCGGCCTCCATCTCGTCTGACGAGTCGGACAACTCAGATACAGACTCGGACACAGCTACGACGTCGTCCACAGCTTCGTTGCCCACGAACTCACCGTCGGCGTCTCCCATGTGCTTGGATGCAGTCTCACCTCTGGCGATGCATGGCAGTGATTGCGATATCTCGCCGCTGTGCTCAACGCAGAAGACCAAGACGCCGTTCTATAACGAACCACGCCCCACGTTCGTTGGGGCGACTATCACAGGGAAGACGCCGCTGGCCGTGGCTATGAGGAAGCAGTTGGGCTACAAACCGTTGAGTTTCAGCGAGTCGACGGCGCTCGTGAACGAGATCTACCGTTCCATTCTATCCTTCTCGCTGAGTGGTAGAGCAATCAGTACGGGAGCCAACGTCATGGGCTGGGAGGACAAGCGGCTGCTGGACGGAACGAGCCTCAAGTTCTCGCTGCGCAAGCGCTTCCCCGGACAGAATGCGATGCAGCTGATGACAAGCACGTGGCAGTGCTTCTCAGACCCGGACTGCACAGAGACCAAGTTCCGGGGCCTCATGACGCTTCGCATCTTGCAGCGCGTGAACGATGACACGATCGTGGCTTTGCGTGAGTCTCATAGTGACGATGGCACCAAGCTCTACCGATGCGTGTATTTATTGTTCCGTGTGCGCACTCGGAAGGGCTTCATCATCTGCGTGCAGTCGGTGCCGCCCGAGCGGGTAACGGATCCGACGTTGAGCTCCATCAACCGCGATGGCAAACCTGTTCAGTGGACGGAGTTGTGTGGCTGGTTCGTCTTCGAGCCTACGGTGGATGGAGAAAACAGCGATCCGTTCTACCAGGAAGGCGCACAGGTCGAGTACGGTGGTTGCATGGACTATGGCGACCACGAGTCGATCCCTACGCTCGCCATGAACACGCTGTCTATCGTTTTCAAGTGGGAGAACATGATGGTCGGCCCAATGTTCACCCTCCCGCCATCATCATGGTAGACAGCAGGTTTTCTCGTTTAACTTAGCCCGGCCCAGATCGACTTGCTACGTACAGGAGAAGGAAGCACTCAACGTCGCGAGGTTTGTGCTGGGTTCGATGTGTATTGTGCTATATAATCAATTGACTACCCATCTTGCAGCTCACATACCGACGTATTGCTCGGTTGATTCCATTATCTCGCATATAAGGTCCCGATCTGCTATTGACTGAGCTTCCTTCATCGCTCAGTCGTATCGCGAGTTGCCACTACTGGATCCTGGCCGTCGTGTGATGCCCAGTGACGTGAGAATGAGGTCCGTAGCAGCAGCTTGACTCGCGAGGAGCCGCTTGACCTCTTCCAGCTCCTTGGCCGCAGACTGCTCCACGTATACAAGTCGCTCCTCAAATGCTTGGGTCGCACTTGCGAACCGCTCGGCCACCCGTACGGCCTCCTGCTGTGCCTGCTCTCGAAGCGCAAGTTCTCGACGTTGTGCATCGATGATTGAGACCAACGTCGCTCGTTCGCTGTGTTGTCGCCAGTTAATTTCTTCACTAAAAGCACCAAGTAGAGTCCAACATACCTTTCCCAAGCCTCCTCTTCCTTTGATGTTGTGGGAACGTCACAGGACGCATGCGTACATCTCGGAGACTTGCTGGATCTTGGAGTCTGTCCCTTTATCTTGGACTTTGTACCTGGTCTCGTCGACTTAACCTGCCTCTCCTCCTCCACTGCAGAAAACTGTCGGGTCGGCGACTCGATCGTGCTTTGCCGTGGTTTCTGCGGACACCTTCACGGTCAACAAGGAATTACAGACTGTACAGCCACTTTGGCTCACCCAATTCGTCGTACTGAGTGTAAAAGGCTCGACAGTCGTGACCTTGTTGAAGTCCTTAGCCAGCTGCACGCCAGCCAACCTGCGCCACAATTTCATCAGAAGCTCATAATCACCCAAGCCTCAGCTACAATGTTGCTGTCTCTCGTACTTGTGTTGTGCTTCTAGTACATGCTCCCGAGCACGTTCTTGTCGTGCCAAGTGCATCTGGATGGAGCTTTCCTGCGACTCCGTTGGGTGCAGCAGAGCCGCCTCCGTCTCAGCAGCGGTAGCCACAGTCAAGCGACCCCCATGGGTTTCTTCCTCTTCAGCAGCGTATTCCACTGCGCGCAGTGACCGCGAATTCGTCTGTAGCATTTACACCTTTAATTAGCTCTAACTTCACTCATAAAACCCAGTTAAAGTGTGCACCACCTTAGGCGAAAACGTGCACTCGTTATCCTGCTGGGCTCGCAGCTCCTGTGACTTGCTCGCCAGCTTGCGCTGTCCGTGCAGCTTCCAGGCCAACTGCTTGTCGTAGATGGCGCTGTCCATCGAGTCGCCGCGTTTGTGCCTCTTCAACACCCAAATGGTACAGCGTACCAGTCTGCAGAACGAGCTCTGAACCTCGGGTCATTTGATGCATGGGCTCAAGAACGCAGCGACGCACTGGCAATCGAGAGTTCTCTATGGAGGTAGATGTAGCTGGTACATGTTTACGGTTCTTGGATATGTGTGCATGTTCTGGATAGTGCTGAAGTGAAAGTGCCTTCAACATCAATTTGTGTCATTACATGTAATATATGTACTGATGCGTTCGTAACGTCTACCGTCACACTATGGTATTTGCCATACAGAACCAAGTCATACGTCTCCTCCGTCGTTAACCTGTGTCATGCCAATTCGCCTGCCACCGCTCGTGCCGCCACCTCCACTGCGCGCGCCTGTAGCACGCACTGTCACTGCAGATTCTTCGCCAGCGTCACCGTCTTCCACAACCAGTAAAATGACGCCTGATCTAGTCCAAAGGCGCCGACAGCCGCCTGCGAAGCATCGAGTAACGCTGGATGACGTAGAGCGCCGCATTATGCAGCTCTCACCAGGTCTACCGTCAGACACCAAGTGTCGCATGGCGAAGGCCGAGCTCAAACGGCTTAAGCACTGCGAGATCGTGCGCCAGTCGCGCGTACGCAAGAAGGTGACGGCATGGATGGTATACTGTCATTTACCGGATAAGTCTCATAAACTGTATACGATTGGTTAAGCAGAACGAGCGCAAAGGACTACGCCAGGTGAATGACGAGTTGGAGACGGAGCTGAACAAGATGCTGACGACCTATAGACGGCAGCACGACTGGATGCAGTTCGATGAGCGCAGTCTGCGCGACGTTCTGTTCAAGAAGTTCGTGCACTCGATCTACGAGGTGCGCGGACTCCGCAGAGAGAGTTCGGAGCTCAAAGACCAGATTCTCATCTACGATGCGCTGGGAGAGCAGCTCCAGCGGCTTCAGAGTGATTTCCAGATACCGAGACAACTGGGCTCGAGGACGTCCATCGGCACGATCCACTTCCAAGAGCTCTCGGTGACCGAAGCTAGAGACATCATGATCGACTCGCACCGGCAAGCGACGTCGTTCTTCGAGACCATGCAGAAGGTGGAGGCTGGAGAGGAGGAGAAGACCATGGGCTGGACGCAGCACCAGCGGATCACACAGGACGGACGAGTGCAGTTCAACTTCACGAAGAGAATTGAGACCATCGGGACGGAAGAACTCGTGCACAAGAGCTGGGAAATGTACTGTGACTTTGGACTATACCACGGCATCTATTCGTCCGTGCAGAAGCTCGAGATTTTACAGAAAATCAACGACAACACACTGTTAATCCGCCGAGACCTCCAGGAAGGGAGCTCAGCGCCGATCTTCCGCACAGTCTTCCTGCTGTTCCGGATACGACTGCCGAACGGCTACCTCATCTGCTTCAGGTCGCACAACCCCGCGGTGTGCGTCGAGGACGATGATGACCCGAACGTGCAGTGGATGGAAATGTTCTACTGGCTCATGATCACGGACCCACCCGCGGAGGAGGCAGAGCAAGGAGTTGTCGGGCCTCAAAGGCCTCCTGTGCGAGGCTGTGACGTAACATTCGGCGGTAATCTCCTCAATGGTCGAAGCACGAAGCACGCCACTATCTGGAAGTACCAGATCGCGATGGCTCTACTCCGATGGGAGAGTAACACTGCTGCGCCATTGTTCGCGCTGTATGGATAGTTCGCAACGCTACTACACCCGCTAATTGAACTACTATTTATCCAACATGTACAGGATTCGAAAGTTGGCTGTAGATGTAAGCTGACGCGACAACAAAATCTTCATTTGAGACATCAGACTGATACCGTGTACCCGATTGGATCCGTTCGGTTTGAATACCGCCAAATCTTGAGGTGCATGCTTGAAGCAAACTGGAGCTGCTTCGCGTGATCCTCATATAAGAACCCGAACTTGGTCAACAATTCCACGGCAGTCTGGCTTCTAGGAGTTCGCTGTCCATCCGATACGAGCATAACCTTGCCAGAAGCAACACCATTCACGATTTCACTCATCTTCAGTGTTGTCTCCTCCATCAGATCATAACCTTTTACCACTCGCTGAAAAGCATCAGCAGTCGGGATACCCCGAAAGCTGGAGCGAATGTATTGCAGCAATCCCACGGAGCGAAGTTCCATCTCAACATCTCCAGCTTTTGGTGTTGTCGAACCAAACTTGCAATGCAAAAATATGAGGATTGCTCGAGCAATTCCGATATGACCTGAGCACAGGATCCAGATGAGATCGGAGACTGATGCGCCAATGCTGTTCTGGACCATTTCTTCCAGCTCCAGACGTGAAAGCTGCAGACCAGGCTTGGATGGCGTCCCATTCAATCCAAAAATATTATCAGGAGGAACAAGAATGGGAGTCCCAGCGCGCTCTTGCTTGCGGTCGACATTAAAGCTACCATACGATGAGAAGAGAACTAAGCGTGGGCCTGGTATTTGCGTCTCCAATGTGTCTTTGACATAACCCCTCCAGAGCTGCTCATCGTTATACGTGATTTGAGCTTCATCAATTAACAGCACTCGATCACAGTCGTACGCACAGAATTCTTCAAAAGCACAACCATATATCTTCTTGAAATATTCTGCGAACGTTTCATTCTTTGCCATTTTGTCTGCTCGAACGGAGGCAACAAGTGCATCTGGCTTGGAGCGAACGATGTGATTGTAGAGTAGCTGATACATGGCCGTCTTTCCGGACAATGGGGGAGCGCGGACGAATATCATTGGTATGCGATCCAGAAGACTTGCAATTGCAGCGACTGTGGCTTTTCGCACTGTCCTGAATGTTGAAGGAACTCCGCCTTCGTGTTCCATCTCGGAATACTCAATTGGCGCGCTGAACTTCTGGACGCTTCTTCCGTCACCCCCCGATGCACCAACACTCGGAACCACCACCAGCACGTGGATTTGCCGCGACTGGGGTTCTGGCATCTGCTTACCGTCCAACACATCCTGAATCGTCCACGCCCTCATCTGCTCTTCACCGATCGCCGTTTGAATGTCTTGGTGAGTCTCCCCCTTCTCCAGTTCCAGCGAAGCAAGGTCCTTGTCCGTTAGCCAGGCGCCGTCTTTCTTGGCCAGAAAGAGCTGCAGTTCGCGCGCGTCACACGTGATCGTCGCTGGATTCTTCGCCTTGATCGCGTCCTTCAAGTGATCCACTGACTTGCTCGTGTCGATGTCGATGGAGAACGCGCTTCCCTCCGCTCCAACGATCACACAGAAAAGCGTCACCATCTTTTCCCGAGCCGACAGATTCTCGAATGAGACCTTTCTGGTTCTGTAGCGGGTCAAAAGTCACGACAGATTCTGACCTATTTGACCTATTGCAATGGCTTGGCCGAAAATTCCGCGAAATGAAAAACGCTACATAGCGTCAGTTTTAATATCGTACAGTACCTAATGCTTACCGGCCTAGAACGGCCTCAATGGTGGTTAATTTTTAATTGTACTCTGTGTTAATAGTAAAATCTGATTGTCACCCCGACTTATAATTGTTTTACTCAGGGAGTAAGAGAAATTCATGGTTTACTCTGGAGTCAGTGAAAGGTACTCAGAACTAAGGTCATTCCAAGTAAAGTTTGAAATTCCAACGACTGAATGGCTTAATTTGAGTTTTTTTTTCAGGTACTCACACCATGCCAATATCCTCGAAATTCCCGCCTCAAATTCTCCGAGAATGATTGAAAGAAATGCACCAGACCGGGAAACAAATGAAGTTGTTGCTTTGCGTTGTCCAACCGGAAAGAAATGAAGTTGGCGACATGCGCAATGATCGGACGCGAGCGTATCTTCGATATGGACATTGATGAGCGCCAAAACGTGTGGCAGTTGAAGGAGATGATCACGGAGTACGTCTATGTCCCGGTTTCTCCAAAGAACCTAAAGCTTTAACGGTCCCAACGTCAAGCGACTGCAAGAAGGCGTTGTCTGCCGCTGAAATCACCGACTTGATGGCTAGAAATGGCGAAATGGATGACGCTTGTACTATGCTCCACACAACGTTCGGAGGATATCCACATTCTTGTGGACTTTTCCGAGCAGGCCAAGAAGGAGCTTCGTCTTCTTCGTTCACTTGTACGTTGCGTCTGTAGTATGACTTGGCTTTTGAGCGTGAGTGATTATAAAAGGCGCCATAACAGGACGAGTCAGTGCGTCGCTCACTAGTCCTTCCGAGGGCTTATGGGGAATGAATTGCCGCGCAATTCGATTTGGGATTGGCTTGCTGCATTCTTTTCTTCACCGAGGGAAGCCTCACCGTCGAAAAAGGAGGTCTAGCAAGCGCCGTGACGAGGTTGGGGGATTGCTGGCGAGTTCATTGCTGCAGACGTTAATTGCTTCGAAATAGCACGTATTTATCCGAACCTTCACAACATTCGGATCACTCCAGCGACTCGATGTCTTCGTCCTCTACTGGTGCGTACTTGGTTGACGAATCTGCCACAGTTTGACAGAAACATGTAAATTACGAAGATTACATCAACAAAGAGTAGGAATTGCGTCTTACCGGAGCTGCGGTTGCGAAGTACCTGCACTGGGGGTGCCGGTTTGTAGTCATCATCAAATCTCAAAGGCTTTCGAGACTTCCCGTTCGTCTCGTGCATGCTGAAGTTGACGGCTTCTGTCGTGTCAACACTCGATACCAGTTCCTCCACCGGTTGGCCAGTCGCAGCGTCCACACTGCGAAGTCTCGAGGCAAAATTCGATGGAGCAACGTGGTTTTGGTTGACAATATCCTGTTGTTCTGGCTCCAATTTGGTCACCAAACTCTCGTTACTGTCATTGTTGGAGGCGTTCGCCTTGGCAATGGCTTCGAGACGCCGATTACTGAGCCAAAGGCCCCTTTCCAGTCCCCTCCTGGCATTTTCGTGGCTTTTATCTTGTAACGTATCCGATACAGGGCGGAAACTCGCGTTCCAGTCCAGTGGGTCACTGGGCAAGACGATCTGCAACAGAGGGGAGAAAGCGGCGTAGCAGTCTTTTCCTTCTTTCAACGCATCAAGCATCTTAAACACGTGCTTCGGTAGATCATTCGGCTTGATGTCAAGGAAACGAAGAGGTTCTTCCTGCTTCTCCTCTTGAATCTCCTGGCCGTTGTCCAGTGGATCAATTGGTGTTTCAACTGGAGCTTCAGTTGTCTTCAGTCGGTTGGAAACAAGCGCTCGAACCGACATGAGAGCAGCAACACTAGCGGAATGGACACTGGGCGACTGCTTGTGGGTTTCCCGTAAATCCTCCACCATTTCCAGCAGTGCATCCCCCCAATTCTCCTCCATGTCCAATTTCGAACAAGCCACGAGCTTTTTCTTGCGGAGATGGTCGTACGCAGCGTCACAGATCCGAAGTGCCAAGTGGCTAAAGGGGTGACGATGCAGCACTTCGACCAGAGCTTCAGAGCTTAAAGACAGGAGATCACAAGCTCGAACACTTCGAACAGTGTACGTACTGATCGCACTGCCTAATAACCCTCTTTCTCCGAAGAAATCCCCACGCCGGAGTCCAATCGGTCGAGTGAGAGCGAGGAGAGAGCGACTGTGCAGCTGGAGGTGCCCTCGAAGCACGAAGTACATGGCACGGGCGATGCTCCCTTCCACTACGATACATTCATCAGATGGATACCCTTCGAAGTGCAAATGTTCCACTAAAGAGTTTCGAAAGCGTTCAAGTTCATCCAGACCTTCCCAGCACGTGGGTTCTATGACTTTCTTGATGAACCAGTCCATGGGTTCTTTCGACACGTGCATGACACAGGCAGTGCGGATGGGTTGCGGCATTTCACCCAAAATCTCTTCGTAATTAACCCCAGCATGGGACGACCATAGTGAAGTCATAAAGGCGTGCGCTCGAGCTTTGAGCTTCTCACTGACTCGTAACCGAGCCAGGTAAATCTCAATGGCGATGTGGTTCTTCCGGAAATCCACCTCCAGTCCAATGTACGAGATGAAAAGACTGGCCAATTCTCCCAGAACGAACGACATGGTAATAAGACCCACGAACGAGACGGCGATGTGGAACGCGTAGAGAGAAGCCGTCTCCGGTGCCAAGTTCCTCGCTTTCTTCACGAACGTCGTCGTTGCAAAGAAGAGACCGCGTAAGAACCGAAGCGCAAGTTGCGAAGGAGAAGGGTCTTCTGGATTCGAGATCACCAGCTCTTGAGACGGGAGCCAAGCGTCCCATTCCTCACCAAAACCCGCTTCAGTCGCCACGGCTAAATAGGAACAAGCAGCCCAGTAGATTAACAGCAAGTAGAGCAGACAAATGTACCAGAAGCGGGTGATTTCGTACGTGACGCTGCGTCGATTGAGCTCGTCCAAATAACTCACAACGTTGAAGATTTTGAGACAGCGCAGTAATCGGAACCAAGGACTACAGTGGAAATCGGATAAAAACCGGTAGAACGGGATCGCAGCGATGGTGTCCCACAACATCCTCTCCTTCTTGTAGGTAGAACGTAGATCCTGTTCGTAGAGCTCCATAGAAGCGGGGGATTCCCGGACGTGCCAACTGAACCAGACGTCGAGGATAAACACCAACTCACACATTAACCCAAAGGATTTAACCGCTACCGCCATGGGGGTAGAGCGGTCCAGATCATCCATTGCGAGTTGGTAGGGGGCCAATACGGAGACATAAAGGATGCAAACGACCATGAACCGCAGCCAAGCCAAGTGGAAAGCGCTCTGAGCCTCCGTTCCTTCTATAAGGCAGTGTAGTGGCGTGAGAACGAACCGATTAACCCATTTGAGCAGTAATTGCCCCAAATTCGTCGTGTGGCTTTCTCCATGCCGCAACCTCACATGATGCAGCTCCTCCTTGATCCGTTCAGCCCGTTGATTGAGAATATCCGCTCGGGAAAGCATTAACCCCGTTGCAGCATCCGTTCCTCGATGTTGCTCCTCGCGGGATAATTGCAATAGTCGCGTCTGCTCTCGATGGATATTTACGATCCTCATTACCTTCTCTTTCCATTCAGGATAGCGATCAAACACCAGCTCCAAGGACTCACGGGATAATTTATACAGAATGCAGGACGTCTGCGCTTGGATATGAGCGTTGCGTCTGCCATTGGTAAATAACCCATTCTCTCCGAAATAACTCCCAGCAGAGATCTCGTTCACCTTCTGGAGCTGCTCAATGACGCTGTTTCTCTGGATATTAGGCCCACTGGAGGCTCTGCGGATCCCCAAACGCCACAACTTGGCCGGTGCGCCGTTCTTTAACCCATTAGACTGCGATTTCTTGGTCTTCCCAGTGGCGTTACCCTCTGTATTCACTGTACCCAACGGAAGGAGAACGTCTAACACTCCAGTGAAGACGAAGAACATGTCGCTGCTCTTCTCTCCGAGTTTACACACGAATTCCCCTCGAGAGACTAAAAGTTGGGTGAATTGAGAGACCAACATCCTAGTAACGGACCCTTCCATGCCACTGAGGAACTCCACTTTCTCAATCATCCGCTTCAGATGCACCAGTCGAATATCCGTAAGAAGAGAAGGAGGCAGACAGTGCACCAGAATGTGCTCTTGGGTGATGGTGTGGAAGCGTTTAAAGAGGAAAAACGTCTTCATCCGCTCTTGAAGAGCCTCTGGGAGCTGGAAATGGTCCAGCATCTGCCGTACAGCCCCCATCTTAGCGTTGAACTCCCTCGTCTCGGAGGTCGTAAGCTCGATAATGTCTGTGAAGTTGCCGATCACGTACGCAAACAGGAAAAATCCAGACGTCATCGTAAGTACACTAAACAAACATTGCGCCGTGGTTTTCGGGAATTCGGGCTCGCTGGAAGCCGACATGAGGCCAAAAGACCAATAGAGAGACGCCATGTACTGCAGAATAGCTGGGGCGTGCTCCAAGTGCTCGGAAGGAAGCCAGTGGTTCTCTCCGAACGCCGTTTGCTTGGTCTCGGGGCTTACGGAACTGCTAAAATTCGGAACGGCCACTTTAGACGCGAAATTGAACCAGATGCAAGCCAAAACGTGCGACAGCATGAACGTGTAGTACAGGAGCTTACACAGACGCAACTCGGTCGTTCGCTTCAAGTAGCGCGTCTCCAGTGCGTGTAGTTGGGTCGGAACTTTGAATAATCTCAGTAGTTTATTCACATTCAGCAGATCCCAGCGTTGGTGCACCGGAACGCTCCAATTGACGATGTAAAGCGGTAACAAAGCCACGAGATCCAACACAAAAGTCCCGGATCGGAGATACCTGCGTCGAATGCGCTCGACGTTCATCATTTTGTTGCCATATTCGTAAAATCCAAGTCTGGAGCGGATGGATATATCCAGGATAAAGCACACTTCCATAAAAACCATGAGAATATCCGCAGTCTCGTGGCCTTTATCCATGTGGAAGCAGGCCTGGAACATGACGAGAATCCACTGCGCAGTCATGACGAAGAACACCCACGTCTCCCACGCCAGTATGAACGGCGAGTCCGGGTCGTGCACTGTGGCGTGGTGCTTAATCGACCCGAAAATGGCGTTGCGGATCATTAGGACTGTGGATTGGCGGCGGATATGGCGGTGGGTCTCTTTATTCACCGCCGACTTGGCCAGTTTGTTGTTCAGTAGACGTCGTTCCAGTGTTAGAAGCTCCACCTTTAAAGGCGGGAAGATCGTCTCCATAACTTGTAGTTGTTCTCGAGATACAAAGAGAAGAATACAGCCACTATTGGCACTCACATGTTCTGTATATCCTTCGCCACGCTCCTGTTGAGAGAGAGCTGCTGTACCGAAGAAACTTCCTCTAGGCACGTCACGTTGAGGTCCTCCAGCTGTAATGATAGCGACTTCCCCTTCAAGAAGGAAGAACATCCCTGTGACGTAGTCCCCATGGCGATACACGATCTCCCCTTGGCCGTAGAGGATAAACTTGACGTTCTCCACCATGACCTCCTCCAATTTATCTCGTACCGAACGGATGCCTTGGAGCAAAGCGAGTGTCTGTAGAACGGGTAGGCAGATACTACGTAGAACATCCAGTCGAACAGGTCGAGGGAGATCCGCTAGCAGCTCTCCAATAACGGCACCGCGGTGGGAAGACCACCAGAAGTCCAGAAACGATTTAACCCGATGATGAATGGCTAATGGGGCGTTCTGTCGGCGGAGGAAGAGCTGGATACGAGTGCTAGTAGCGAAGAACTCCTTCTGTTCGAAGGCGGAAGCGGTGAATCTCTTCTGGACATTATCCACTACGATAGCCGTGATTAAAAATCCACTGAGCATTAAAACCAACGCGGCGGTCAACTGGACGTCACTAATTGGTTCGATGCTTTTACCTGGTGAAGCAAGCACTCCAACGGCGTAGTAAAGCGACCGAGAGTACTCCAAGGCGCTAATATGGCGGAGGTGGCTGATATCTTCGTGTTCGGAGTAAATAACCCCTTCGCAATCCTCCAAGTGCGTCTGGTTGAGTCTTTTTAGACAGAGTTTAGTGGACGAGATCCAGGCTTCCTCTTCGTTTGGGTTAAATCCCTCGATGTACGAGATACCGAAGTGAATACAAGCGACGATGTGGAACATCATAGCTAAGAACACGCCCAGTAACGTGAGTTGACGTCGATTATTCGTCGGATAAAAGTACTCGATCTCGGATAAATGGTCTTGCAGGTGAAGGACGCGCAGTAGGCGAGGGAGTTGCAGAATCCCGTACTTAGCCATGTGCAAGTATCGATATGGTAGAGCACACACAAGATCGAAGAAGAAAGGGCCTTCAATATACCGCTGGGCACTTCGCACAGGGTCCATTATCTTCTCGGAATCGGCCATGAAGGATAAACTGAAATTTAACCCAATATCCACGAATAAACCCACTGTGAAAGCAGAATCAACCACTTGAGTCACCCACGAAGGTCTCTGCCAAAGCGGAAACACTATTTGAACTGGAATCATCGCCCAGGACTGGCAAAGACTCACGAGAAGCAGCAGCAGCCAATACAAACGGGATTTCGACTGGTGGTCGATGCATTTCCGGCGTAAAATATACCGCCAGATACCGCGTCTTGGAGGAGGTTTGAACTCAGCTGGAGGTTTGGGATATCTGGGGTTACTACGACCCCCAGTGGATACGTCCGAGTCAATCTGGGTAGGGATCACCAGGCTTTTCCTCTTGGCAGGTGGTAAAGTATCCGTGACACTTCGTCTAGCGCTGAGCTCGCCGTTCATGGTTAAAACCCTAGTTAGGGTACTGGTTATTGCTGAAGTTCCAGCTGCAAGCCCAGCAGAGACGGAGCCACTGCGGCCTCGAGCCTTTAAATGCACTGGAGGGTTCATGGGCACGACCGTGTTCACTACGTAGTTCCTGTCGCTCTTCATAAGGGTTAAAGTGGACGCCACGTGGTTTTGAATCAACACGGCGCAGTTGGGGTATCCATCCAACACCCGCTCGCAGTGGAAACGCGACAGTTTGTACAGAATGCAGTACGTAGTGGACACGACGGCTGCCGTTCTCTTGATGCTTGAAAACACAGACAATTCCCCGAAACAAGCGCCTTTGCGGATCTCTCGAACGGTAACGGACTTGATAATAACCGCAAGAACACCGGAGTGGACGATGTACATGGCGTCTCCGTTGTCTCCGGCCGAAAACAGCGTCGTCTGAGCTGGAACCGCGATCATTTCCAACAAGCTGGTCATGGCTACAATGAATTGGTCACTGCACCCCTCGAAAATGGGGATTTGAGCGAAGGTAGAACGCAAAAGCTCCACTTGAATATCCGTTGAGACTGATCTACAGAGGATTTTAGCTGCCTCGCGATCGTTGGATTCCTCGTCCGTGTAGTATCGCTGCACAAACGTACAGGGTAATGATTAACCCACTAGGTCCAACCAACTCAATTAACCTAGAACACTCCTTACCCGCAGATACTCGATAGCTTGCACTTGTTGGCTCTCCGGGACGCGATGGAAAGAGAGAAGATGGACGAGCTGGTTAATTCGAGCTTCGACTGCCTCGGAGTGGCCGCTTTCGCACTTGGAAAGGACGAAAATCGTTGCCACGAGAGTTGTGAACATTGAAAAGCCACACAAAGCGACTAAAGTGGTGAACAGAAACTCGCTGATGTGTCGAGGCAGCTCCCCCTCGAACAGCCCCGTCATAATGCCCACACTCCAGAAGAGCGAGCTTAAGTACTGCGTGTGCAGAGCGTGATGACTTTCTTCCGCCGGTGGCAGCCAGTGGTTTAACTCGTCTTCGTTGTACCCGAAGCTGTAGCGTATACAGGCCACGACGTGGGCCATGTATATCATCGACGCTAAGACTTTGAGCAGCTTGAGCAGGACGAAATGTTTCGCGTATAGTTCGTCCAGACTCG
Source organism: Phytophthora multivora (assembly GCA_001314345.1). Classification (NCBI taxonomy): domain Eukaryota; phylum Oomycota; class Peronosporomycetes; order Peronosporales; family Peronosporaceae; genus Phytophthora; species Phytophthora multivora. The sequence continues at coordinate 23,650 of LGSM01000269.1, forward strand.
ACACGAACTGCCTTAATCGCAAATATCGTAAAAATTTCAGAACCACAAAATTAGTTCTAACGAAGACTTGAAAGGGTAAAATGGCGATAATATCCGTCGCGAAATGGTACGAGCGGATGTATCGCCTTCGCGTCTTCTGCTTGTCCCGTACGAGGTTCCCGTCTGCATAGAACCCCGTGTGGGCTCGTACGTAAAAGTCGAGGAGAAATATAAATTCACAGAGTACGGCTAAAAGGAAGGCAGTGGTCATTCCTTCAACGGATTCCGGATGGAAAGACAGGAAATACGGCACCACGAAGCCTTCGTAGAGTAAACAGACCAAGAGAACGTGCTCCCAAGCTTTAACCCCCGTGGAGTTCGGGTCAAATGCATCCATAACGTCATCGTCCAGTAGAGATTTCTCTCGGTCCTGCGTCGAGAAAGTGTCGAGCACCTGCTCGAGAGACCTTCGCCCCACCGAAACGCTGACCTTCGACCGCCCTCTGCCCTGAGAAGCGCTGCTGGCATCGACCCTCCTCACGTCGTATCCGCTGATCATACTCATGGTCTCTGTTCGAGTGAGTGTTCGTATATATTAATCTAATAAAAATAAATAACAGAATAGCAACGGTCAAGTGAATTCTTGAAACCAAAAATCTATCTCGGGCGTAGGTAGGATTATCTCTTCAACTCGACAGTAATGCTACAGTAGAGAGCAAGGATGAAGGTGGGTCCTTTGCGGTCTCTGAGCAGCGTCACCACTTTCCTGGACGAAATCAGTCTCAAACCAGCGCCATTGGCTAGAGATCCGCAGGCTTCGAGTCTCAAAATCTGGCATCAGGTGCTCTTAGCTGCTCTGCTGTACGAGTTCGCCGCCGTGCCATTCATCGTAACGTTCCAACCAGAGATTCCATTGGCCAAGAACCCCACCGCCGTCTTCTTCTACGTGTGCGAGGCGTTCTTCCTGTTGGATTTTTACGTGAAACTCACCACTGGGTTCTACAAAGACGGAAACTTAGTATACGACCTCCAGCAGTCTCGAAAGAGATACCTCAAGTCTCTGGAATTCGCTATCGATGTACTAGCAGCCATCCCGTTCGGCACAATTCCCGTCCAGTTTCCGGTGTCCGTAATGGCGCTCGAAACTCATAAAGTCCTTCGCGTGTATCGATTCCCTAGATATTTGTCCAACGTGGACGACCTGTACATTCGGCACTTTGAATTCCTCAAATTGGCCAAACTACTGGCTGGAGTCGTGCTTTTATCGCACTATATCGCTTGTATCCGCTTCTCCTTCGGCTACGATGAGCATGGCACCAACCACTGGCTCCCGTCGCCTCCAAAGCACTCCGCTACCTACCAAACGCAGTATTTAATGTCCATGTTCTGGGCTTTCGGACTTCTCACGGGCCTCTTTGAAGGGGAACTGCCCCACAGTATCAACGAGTTTTTCTTCACGATCGCAGTGGCCATTTGTGGATTTTCAGTCTTCACGTACCTCTGTGCCACGTTTTTCTTGATCTCCAAGTGCGAAGCTTCCAATTTCGAGGTGGCAGAGGCTCGAATAGCGCAGTTGAAGCACATTTTGACCTTCCACCGCGTTCCCGACAATGTTCGGGACCCAATTATCGAGTATCTAAGAGTACGTGTCAACCCTCGTTTCCTGAAATTTGTTCATTTTCTGATTTTTTTTTTTAATTTTAATGATAGCACTACTACACTGGCACGGATACAATCGATCGAGAAGTGACGAAGTTACTGTGTCCTTCCATTGGGAAAGACGTTCAAGTGGAGCTCCTGAGAGAAGTTGTGGGTCGAATTCCCGTTTTTTCAGATTGCAAACCGGAATTCATTGAGGTTTTGACGTCTCTGCTCGAACGAGTCTCTCTTCCAGCACAATGCACGCTCTTCACTATCGGAGACCCCGGGGATGCCATGTATATTATCCACGCCGGAGTTCTGGATATACTGGGCAGGAAGGCAAAAATCCGGGAACTTCGGAAAAATGATTTTGTAGGAGAATTATCCTTATTTTCCACTTTCCCTCGATCTGCCACGGTGGTAACCAGCACGTACTGCGTTCTTTATAAACTTTCACGGTTCCACACTGAACTGGTGCTCGATAGCCACCCGACCGCAGCCTACGGGATCAAGAAAGTCGTGGCTGCGATCGTTGAGAAGACACAAGAGAAGTCTTCGCTGTCCAACCCCAGCCCAGTCAGTGTCGTTCGTCCGGCTGTCAGGCCACGTCGGGACAGCCATAAAGAGGACCTCAATGCACCCCCTCAACCGGAATTATGGGCTGGAATGGCAGGTCCCAGGAAGAAAAGCAGCCTGGTACCAAACCCCGAAAGTACCCAAGACGCGCCCACTCTACGGCACCCACCGAAACTGCTTCAACGCGTTCTCAGTATGAAGAAAAAGCGCGTGTCTGACGCTATGAAAGATGTGTACGATGAATTCACAGCGCCTCGGGTCGCTGTTGTTGATTCAAAACCGTGGTGGACGCATTTTCTACTAGAACAAGCTTTGGATTGTCACGATTCCGTCCGGGTTTCGTGGGTTTTAACGTTACAACTCGTGCTGATCTTTAACTGGTGCATTGTGCCGCTGCAACTGAGCTTTCCGGTCTTCAATGACGTCAATTGGGTCGTTTACATGCTCAATGGGGTGGCGGATGCGATTCTTTGGGCAGATATCTATGGGAATTTCAACTTGTCATTCATGCAAGCCTCCGAGAAGATTCGAGATACTGCTAAGAGTGCGAAACGGTACTTCTTCGGCGCTTTTCTACTTGATTTACTCTGTGTCTTACCGTACGAAGCACTAGCTCCCTATGAACGCTACTGCTTAGCACGGATTCCAAGACTTTTCAGGTACACCCTTAGAAAATCAACTCAAAAAGCTGATTCGACTTTTTACCCACTCATTTTTTTTATTATCCGCAGAGTGTGGCGCGTATCGAGCCACTTGCACGAAATCGACGAGCTTTATCCCCTCCGCAGCTCTCACCGATTGGTTCTTTTCGCAGTGCTTTTGTTCCTGCTCATTCACATCGGGACGTGTTTGTACTTCAGCTTCACTTCCGTTGTAGGCTTCAGTGAAGAAGAAGAGGGATGGCTACTGTACCACGACGTCGAGCTGCACCGCGTCAATGCAAGCCACTTCCAAGGATACGACAAGACGCTGTATACCCTTGACGACCCCAAACTTAAACACCTTTCAACGATGCAGTATTTACGCGCGTTCTACTTCGCTACTCACAAATTCACGGGGTTGGGCAAAGGGGTCGAACCGGAAACCGACGTTGAGTATGTCGTCGCGCTTCTTTTCATGTCCAGCGGCTTCGTTCTCACCGCTATCGTCGTAGATAACGTCCAGAAGCGGTTCACCGCTTCAGCGCACGAAGAGAAAGAGTTTTTCGCAGTTCGATCTCGAATTCAAGGGTTTTTACGCCACCAAAACGCCCCCTTTTCCATTCACCACCGCGTGAATATCTTCCTCGAGTTCTGGTGGGCGTCGCACCGTGGCACGTCCATAAACGAGCTCTTAAGCGAGCTTCCGGTCTCCTTTAAGCACGAGGTACTGAGGAGTATCTACCTCCCGGTACTGCAGACACTAGCGTTGCTTACTGGAGTTCGCAATTTCCTGGCTGAATTAGAGGACGCCGTAGTGGAGAACGCTGTGATGATGTTGTTTGGTCAAGGAGAATTCATTTACCGCGTGGGGGACAACGCACATGGTCTCTACTTCTCTCTAGAAGGGAAAATCTCTCTGGAAAGTAGTGGGGGACGGACTAACGTGTCAAGAGGGGGGTATTTCGGAGGTCAAGTACTGAGCATCGCCACAATGCAAGCAGGTTACACGGAGAACGCCATGGCCGAGAGCGGCTGTGTCGTTCTTTTTCTATCGAGAGACGCGCTTCACAAACTTTACTCTGCTTTCCCCCCGCTTCCATCGGAGTTAATCCAACTGGAGAAGAAAATCCTACGCTCAAAGTTGGCAAAATCCGCTTTCACGAGTCAAGAGCTGCAAAAGAGTGGGAGGACTTCCCCCTCCTACAACTGGAGCGCGATAGATCCAGAGTCCAAGTACGCCATCGCTTGGGACTTGTGGCTCGCAGTCGCGATGACGATCCAGTGGGCTCACGTTTTAGTGAACATTTGCTTTGGGGAATTAGCGGGAGACTCGCGCACAACGGACGGAGTTACAGCAGCTCTTGAAGTGTTCTTTATCGTCGATATTTACGTGCGCTTGAGCCTTGGGTACCGAGAATTCGGCAACAAAGTCATGGATTTAAAGCTAATTCGTCGACGATACCTCCGCTCCTGGTATTTCGCGGTGGACGTCGTGGCCTTGCTGCCTCTCTTCATGCTCAATTGGCTCCCGTCCGTGCGTCGACGGGAGCTTTTCAACCTCAATAAAGTGGTTCGACTAGTGAAAGTTCCGAACCAGCTGCGAGCTTTGGAGCAGAGGTACGTGAAGTTCACGAGCGAGTTGCGACTGATGAAGCTCGTGTACTATACGTTCCTTGCCACGCACGTCCTGGGCTGTGCGTACTTTGAGAACGCGTCGCGTGCATCCGGATTGCACAATTTAACGCCTGACACGAATTTTGGGGAAAATTCATGGTCACTTCCCAAATCTCTGGAAAACGCAAATATCTTGTATCAATACTTCGCATCCAACTTTTGGGCGTTCGGCATCATGTCGGCTTCCAACACGGGCGAGCTGCCTCAAACCACGTCGCAGTGCGTCCTAACGATCCTGACGCTGCTCACCGGTTTCTTCCTGTTCGCGTACGTGGTCGGGAATTTCTCGGACATCATCGAGCTCGCGAATGCTGAACACCGCGAATTCCACGCGAAAATGGGGTCAATTCGCCGTCTTTTGGCTCATTTCAAGCTTCGTGCGGGGCTGCAGAACAAGATCAAGACGCTGTTATTCTTCAAGAGGTTCCACTCCATCACACAAGAAGAAGTTCTCGAAAGGTACCTCCCTCCCCCGCTTATGACGGATATCCGTCTGCAGAACTTGAATCCGATGATTGCAAAAGTGCCGTTTCTCAAGGACATGAACGTATCCATCACTCGGATGTTAGTGGCGCAATGCCAACAAGTTCTGGTGCTAAAGGACGAGCACGTGTACATGTACGGGGACGAAGGCTCCGACATGTTCTTCGTCTTCACTGGGATCCTCACGATCTTTGCTCCGAAACGTAAAGATGCTCTGAATCACTCGCTCATTTCCCAAGGAAGACACGAATACCACGACAGAGCGAAAGCTTTCCACAAGGTGACGGACATTGGCGCGGGGGATTTCTTCGGAGACGACGCGCTGTTCGCTCACGCGCCTCGAACGTCGTCCATCCGGAGTAAATCTTCTTGCATCCTTTACTCGCTCTCGAGACACTCGTTGGAGATGGTGTTCGAGCTGTTCCCAGACTGGAAAGCGCACGTCCTACAGACCACCGAAGTCCAGCAGAAAGAGCTTAAGCACCAGGAAAACTCGGGTCGGGACTTGGTGCGCAGTTTCCACAGTAATCCAGCGTTCAAAGGCGTGGATTCCTTCCCGTTACCCACTCAAAACCTCGTTCAAGACGCATCAGCCCCCAGAAGCCGACGGTACTCGTTACGGTCTTTCTCGATGGTCTTAGAGGCTCAGAGTCAACTCCACATCACGTGGCTACGTGTCGTGACTGCGTGTACATTCTACGTGGCTGTCATGTTGCCGTCCTGTGTGGTGTTCAAGGCCTGTCGAAGCTGGGATGGACTCTCCTTAGGTGCGAATGTCCTCGAGGTCGCGTGCTTCTTCGTCTTCCTAGTCGACATGTGGATCAACTTGCGGTTAAAGGGGACGGAACTGGCCATGGAGCTGTATGACGTGAATCTCCAAGAAGCCTATCGCCACAGCCGCCTCTGGGTCGACATTCTTGCTGTTCTTCCGGTTCAGTACGCCTTTGCCTGCGTGTCACCTCCATGGGATGTGACGTGGCTCGGTGTCAATCGGTGCGTCAAAGTGCTTAACGTTCGTCACTACTTGAACGAGATCCATCGGCAAAGCGTCTCGTACGAATGGGCCCGTCTCCAGACCATCTCGTCGCTCTACATGCTCGTCATCTACTGGGGGGCGTGCGCCTACTTACTGTTCGCTGACCACGTCGGGTACAGTACGGAGTGGAACGCGTGGCTGCCGTCCACTGCGCTTGAAATCGACGACAGTTCTCCTCTTTCAGTACTGTACTTACGTCTTCTTCGCGGGGTTTTCTTCGCTGTTACCGCGTTTATCAAGAAAGGGAGGACGTTCACGCCTCAAGACGAAGGCGTCATCTTCGCTACCATCGTGTGTTTCTGTGGACTGATGGCCATGGCGTTCATGATCGGAGAGGTCGCCAGTCTCTTCATCTCCTCCATCGACAACCAAGTCAACTACCGTAAGAACCACATCGCAGTTGAACACACGATGGCGCGTTGGAAAGTCAGCGCCGGTCTTAACGCCCGGGTGCATGTCTTCCTTTCGAACTTGTGGTCTTCGCATCGCGGTGTGCTTTACCAGCAAGTCTTCAGTACGTTACCGACCCAGATCCGGTTGGAGACGGTTCTCCATATCGTCGATCTCCCGCTTCAAGCGCTGGTCTTCCAGGTCTTCCGACCGCTGGCGCTAGGCGATGGACCCAGTCTAACTCGCGTCACGCATGCTATTGCAGACCAACTACGCTTCGACAGCTACCCAAGCGGAGAGCACGTCCTACAGGAAGGGAGGATGCCTGAAGGCTTGTTCTTTGTCGTCTCTGGACAACTAGTAGCCACGACGAAAGAGCGAGGTGACGAGTATCCGGTCGCGCAGTACATGAGAGGCGACTACTTCGGGGAGCGCGGGATCCTCACGTACTCGATGAGCACTATCTCCGTCCAGACGCAGATGCCGTGCGACCTGTTCCTGTTGAGTACGAACAGCTTATTGAGCATCTTAACTAGCGACGAGTTCTTCTCTATCGTTCAGACCACAGTCGAGAGCCTCTTCCACGCGCTACAACGACAACAGAAGAAACCGGGAGGGCGTGCTCCATTCCCAATGCCTCTTTTCGCTTGGGAGCAGCAGCTACGTAAGATACTAAACCGACAGCGACTGAAATGGGCGCTGGACAGCTCCGATTCCGATTCGAAGCCTTCATCGAAGGGCGAAATGCTCTGGAACAAGTTGCTGACTACTGTTCTCGACACGAGTGACGCCCCACTCGCGTGTGTCCAGCTCTTCCGGCCGTACCTCGAGATGGCTGGGCCCAAGTGCGAGCTCTTTGACCGCAATTCGCCTCAGCGACGCGTCGTTATCGCCCCCGGGAACGTCCGCAAGACGCCCGTGACGCAACTGAAGACGCTGGTGCGTCACATTGGCGCGGTGGCCGCCAATACAAGCAGTCGCGTGGTCCCGATCTTCCAGGGAAGTTCCATCTCCCGGCTCAGCTCGCAGTCGCGAAGGAGCTCCGCGTCTCAACGGCATCGGAGCACGCGCTTGTTCACTGAGAGATCGCAACGAGCACAGGAACCGCCAACTGAACAAGGGGGCTAAGGACAGATACAGATACAGCGGAGACCAAATGGCACTTCCATGACGATCATTACTCCTTCTACTCACTCGGACAACGGGGTTAGTATGGCCTCGAGAGTCTCGAGTCGAGATCAAGGCGGAGCTGTTGAAGTTGATTCTCAGAAAATATATACGGAGGTTGTCCTGATACGGATGCACGATGGCTCTGCACATCTGGAGTGTGGCATGATCATGCGGTGTTTCCCTTACCGGTACAGTACATCCGTCTGTAGGTGTAGCTGAGAGCATACTACATGTATTCGACGCTACATTAGTTACTTTAATTATTAGTTATTCTAATTACTTTAAAGAAAGTAGATTTGGAATGAGCCGGTCAACAAACTCAAAACGCACAAGTGCTGACTGCAGAATTGAGACCCAACGCACGAACGAATTCGCTAAAATTGCTTATGGTATTAGTACATGTATCACTACACGTAGTTCAGTTAAACGAACCAGATGTTGTCTTTAGCGATGTGCTGCAACAGCGTTGAACGCGTTTTTGGCGTTAGCATTTTAGTCTAAACAACCTGCTGCAGTTTTGATTAGACGAGAGCTCCTGCCGTGGCGAAAGCATGACAACTGAAGGATGCTCCACTGTGGCTACAAATTTCAACAGCAACTTCCTGCAGGCAAGCGCCTCGAAGGTGAAGGAATGTACGCAGCGATCGTGCTACATGTACATCTAGGCAAAAATCGAATGCTCGCCTGGTTTTATACAGATGTTGCAAGGCGCTGCACTCAGAATTTCCTAATGCTGCATCCCAACGATGTGCTTGCTTGTGGAGCTCGAGAGTCTCGAGTCTCGAAACACCGCAAATTTTACCGGATTAAAAACCCACTCTTCTCTAGATTAATTCTTCAGTCTAGACTGAGACTCACTGTACCTACTACCAGCGTCCTACCACTGGTCCCCCACTGGAGCTGCCCACCGCTGTGTCATGCGTGTCGTGTGATCACGTTTCAAGTCCAAATTCATGTGTCTGCCCCCCTTCCTAGTCATCTTGTCGCCATGTGGAGGTCAGCATATCGGGCGCAGCTGGAGCCTTGGCATCCTGGTTTGTATTTTTTTGTCGAGATCTTTGCAGCAACTGCTCGCATTCCGGCGTTCCGTCAGTGAAGCTTCACGCACTTCAACGCGTATTGAAGTTGGTTCTCAGAAATATACGGAGGCGATTCTGCTGGGGGCGTGCACTGTAGATTTGCATGTTCTGAGCACGGGGAGCTCATCTGACTGTCAACAGGCGCCAAACCAGAGCTACATGCAGCCAACGTCGTCTTTCAAGCTTGATCTCGGTGACGGAGACGCCGTCACGAGTCAGTAGTCCCAGTCTGGAGGGAATAGTTAAGTTTGTTCGAGGCTCGTGCTCCAAACACGCACTAAACTTGCACCGGATGTTGGGAATCGCTGATTGAAAGATGCTTCAAATTGCCTCTACACAGTAAATCTTGACAAAGATGAGCGATGTGCTGCGATGGAGACTCTCCATTGTGTATCGTTTACTCGTGAAATGTTCTTTGGTATTAAAATGGCTCAACAAATACCTACTAAAGCACTTTTCTATTAACATTTGCGTTTAATTTGTCGCGTCTGAAGAATGTTTATAAGTTACTTAATAAAAAAAACTTCTTCTATCCCTCTGGGAGACGGAGTTCTGGAGCTCTCCGTCACCTCTAGGCATGAGCCGGTTCTGCGTGCATCGGCTCAGTGAGCCGATGACCCTCTGTGCATCATGGTGCAATATCCCGACGATGCGACCGAGTTGCTGATCATCCCGCAGGGCATTGATTAACATTTGGCTCGTCCAACCCCGGGGGTGATGGAACATTGTGCAAACGCGTGCAGTTGAAGCCTTGAAATTCAGAGCTCCAAGCCATGTGGAGCTGCCTACAGGCTCAAGGCGTGAAATCCAAGACGAACTCGGCGCTATGCACTCCAGCAGGTCCCGGCACTTATCCCGCATGGGGTGATTCAGCTGGTTTGACAAGTCCGGCGTCTTTGTGCTCTAGTGCCGGCAGTTCATGACGCCCTCAACGTCGAAGTTGCAGTGCGCTCCGACCAAGTAGCAAGAGCAGCTCATTCTCCATTCTGCCGCCTCCGCCGCAGGTCCTTCCACTCCAACCTACACTCGACCTACCTGCCTCGGATCCGGACTCGGTCACTATGACGAAAGGCCCGTTCCTCACCGGTGAGGACCTCAAGTCGTGCTTCAACCTCTTCTGCTGCATCTACGGCATTGGAACGCTTGGTATGCCCGGAAACTTCGCCCGTGCCGGTCCGACGATCGCCGTGATCGCTATGACCTTCATGGCATTCGCCAACATCTACTCTTCGATCACTATGTCCAAGGTGATGCTGCTGGCCCCTCGGTCGGTCAAGACGTTTGGTGACCTGGGTGAATGGAGCATGGGCGCCACCGGCCGCTGGTTGTGCATCATCTCGCAGATGGGCTCGTGCCTGTTGATCCCGTGCGTGTTCCTCGTGCTGGGCGGTCAACTCCTCGACGGCCTGTTCCCCGACGCCTTCAGCCAAACAACGTGGACCATTCTCATGGCTCTCATGGTGCTGCCGGTCTGCCTAGTGCCGACGCTTAAGGAGGGATCGGGCGCCGCTTTCGCCGGTTGCATGGGCACGATCATTGCCGACGTTATCGGCGTCGCAGTCGTGATCCACGGCATGCGCGGACACCCCAGCGTGCCGTTCCCTGAGCTCAAGTTCCAGCAGGTGGCCGGTGTGTTCGGTAACCTGTCGCTCGCCTACGGCGCCGGTATCGTCATCCCGGACCTGCAGCGTCAGCACAGCGACCCGACCCGCATGCCTCGCGTCGTCGGTATTACCGTCGCTTTCGTGTCGGTTCTCTTCTTGGTGCTCGCTAGTACGGCGTACTCGGCCGTGGGCTGCCAGATCTCTGGAAACCTGCTATTCACGATCTACCCGGACCAGGAGACGGGTTTGACGTCGCTTGGGTTCGCTCCGGACTGGGGCGTCATTGTGCTGGCCTACCTGTTCATGCAGCTGCACATTACCATCGCCTTCTCGGTCATCGCGAACCCGGCCTTCTACCTGTCCGAGCGCATCTTTTTGGGCATGCACAAGAAGGCCTCCGGTGACATTGAGAACGGCTTCGCCTTTGAAGAGAACTCGACCCCGGCTGAGATCGTCAACAAGGAGTCGGACGCTGGGTTTTCGCAGTCCAACCGCCGCTCCAAGATGTCGTACGTGTCTGTAGCCGACTCGGAGCGTGTGCACAAGGACAACGAGGAGGAGGAGGCAGCTGAGTACACCGGAACCAACGCCATCAAGTACGTCGCGCTGCGTATCACCATTGTGACGATCCTTGTGATTCTCGCTATCGTGTTCAAGGACCACTTCTCCGAGTTCGCCGACTTTGTGGGAGCCTCGTGCATTACCACGAACTGCATCCTGTTGCCGATCGTCTTTTACCTCATCAAGGCGTGGGAGCGTATTGCTATCTACGAGAAGACGGCGGCTATTATCGTGGTCATCGTGTGCTTCGTCCTCGGTTGCTACGTCACGTACACCACAGGCAAGCAGCTCTTCGCACCCACGGAGAACGACGCGGAGTTCCCGTACTGCGACTCGGAGTTCGAGAACACCATCTACTACAACTACACGGCCGCCCACCTGGAGTAAGCCTTTCACAGTTAGAATTGTAGGCAGAATTGCTGTCATGAATGAATGATCGTTGTATGTTTTCTTGCGGATTTTGCATGTTACGATAGAACAATCATGTGAAAAAGAAGATGTAACTTAAACATTCTTCATCTTAGTATTTCTTTAAAAATATAAAGTCTGTTGGCGAATATATTGTAGGGAAGAAGAAGATTATTTTTATTCTGGAAAGTCAACAATATTTTTTTTCATATTCCTGTTCGACAATTATTCTTAGTGCTCGGCGCCCTCCTTCACCTGAGCCACCGACTGATTGTCTAGTTCTCGTGTGCGGCCGTGTAGTTGTAGTAAACCTTGTTCTCGTACTCGGAGTCACAGAACGGGAAGTCAGCGTCGTTGTTTGTGGGGAAGAAGAGCTCCTTTCCAGTCGTGTACGTGACGTAGCACCCGAGCACAAAGCACACAAAGAGCACAGCGCTACCAGCAGCCTTTTCGTACATCGGGACGCGTGCCCACGCCTTCATGAAGTAGAAAACAATCGGTAGAAGGATGCAGTTCGTGGTGATGCACGAGGCGCCGATAAAGTCCGAGAACTCGGAGAAATGGTCCTTGAAGACGATGGCCACGATCACCAAGATAACCACAATGACGATGCGCAGCGCCACGTATTTCAGTGCATTTGAGCCCGTGTACTCAGCCGCTTCGGCCTCTTCGTCGTCCTTGTGGACGCGTTCCGAGTCAGCCACAGACACGTACGACATCTTGGAGCTCCGACGACCCGACGGGTTGAAGCTCACGTGAGCAGAGTCCGACTGCTTCGACAATAAGTCGGCGGGGGTGGCCGATTCCTCAAAGCCGAAGCCGTTCTCGATCTCCGTTTCTTTCTTCTTGTGCATCCCTAGGAGCAGACGCTCGGAGATGTAGAAGGCCGGATTCAGGATGACCGAGAAGGCGATGGTAATGTGTAGCTGCATGAACAAGTAGGCCATGACGACCACGCCCCACCTCGGTTTAAAGCCCAGCGACGTCATGCCCGTAGCGCTGTCTGGGTAGATCGTAAACAGTAGATTACCGGAGATCTGGCAGCCCACCGCGGAGTAGGCTGTGCTGGACAGGATCAAGAACAGGCACGAGACGAAGATGACCGTGACCCCCACGATGCGAGGCATGCGGCTCGGGTCGCTGTGCTGGCGTTGCAGGTCTGGGATGATAATGCCGGCGCCGTAGGCGAGGGACAAGTTGCCAAACATGTTGGCCACTTGCTCGAACTTAAGCTCGGGGAACGGCACGCCGGGGTGTCCTCGCATGCCGTACATGACGACCGAGACGCCGATAATATCCGCGAGGATCGTACCGAAGCAACCAGCGAAAGCGGCCCCGGACCCTTCCTTCAGCGTCGGAACGAGACACACAGGTAGCACGAGCAACGCCATGAAAACCGTCCAGGTGTTTTGGCTCCAGGCGTCCGGGAAGAGTCCGTCAAGCAACTGACCGCCGAGGATCAAGAAGACGCACGGGATCAGCAGACACGAACCCATCTGCGAGATGACGCACAGGTAGCGGCCGGTCTTCCCCATGCTCCATTCGCCGAGGTCTCCGAACGTGTTGACCGACCGAGGGGCGAGGAGCATCACTTTGGACATGACAATGGACGAGTACGTGTTGGCGAACGCCATGAAGGCCAGGGCGAAGCAGGCCAGCGTCGGCCCGGCACGGGCGAAGTTGCCGGGCATACCAAGCGTTCCAATGCCGTAGATGCAGCAGAAGAGATTGAAGCAGGTTTTGAAGTCTTCCAACGTGAGGAACGGGCCTTTCGCCATGATGAACGAGGTCTTCGGGGCCAGAACGGTGGGGCTGGAGGACTGTGGAGAAGACGGTAGAATTGGAAATGAGCAGAACCAACACGGTGGCACATGCGGGTACTTCGACGTTTAGGTGCGTGAACACGGAGTTGAAAGAGTACCGGTAGTGTATGATACCAACGGGTTGAGCGAATTGAGCCAGGGCATCGCGGCTTCAACGTGTTTGCCGCTCCGGCTCAATGAGGCGGGCTCTTTTTATCGGCGTAAGCGGAGATGCTCGTACATAGGAACAGGCTCAAAAAGCACATCCTCGTATCATGGGCTTTGGCTGGGTTCTGCGCGGACAATTAGCACGGGTGGGAAGCGGCCAAGGCAACGTGACTAAAACCACACGCAGCTAAAGCGAGCAGCAAAGGTTTGCCAGGATTCACGACAATAACACGCTGAAACAGGGGGCACATTCGCTAGCTCATGCTGCAACTTGAAATGAATCGAGACGACAGGTACATGCTCAAAAGTGTGGCGTATGGGAAGTTTGTATGTACACGTAAGGACCTTACCCCCTTGCAGCAGATCTAACTTTTGTCTGTTATTTGATCGGATATTCTGCAGTGCCATTTTTTAATGATAAGGAAAAAATGATTGAAAGTTTTTAAAATACATTGGTTCTCTCCGAAGTGAAGGCTCTGTAGTCGTGCTGTTAAATGATACTTAAAGTACATGCATCTATCTAGAGCTATACCGTACATGTAATACCGTAGCATCTCCGAGAGAATACCATGCATTGTGACGCTGCTTGTGTGGACTCCACAGTTCTGAACTGTGTTTGAAGCCAACTGCAAAGCTATTATGCATCGCATCTGCAGAAACGCCTCCGTATCTCTAGGGATCCAGCTTCAACCAGATCTGACTATACCAAGCTGTTTCTACAACGATTCAAGATCACCCTTACATCGACGCTCCGTGTGCACCCTAGAGAGAAGTACACCACCCGCATCAAGATGTAGTAGGACCCTGTTCTATAAATCCACAAAATAGAATACGATGAGCAAGAGGATACAAGCAGCGTAATGGTTCAGGTGCCTACTCTGATAAATGGTCCTTGAAACATGATGGACAGAATGCTCAAGACCAAATAATGACAAGCCGGAGCACAACGTACTCAGTGCGGTGGTGGAGCTACAAACGGCCAGGAAGTGATCATTCAACAAATAGGGCCAAGTTTTTCGGTTTATACTCGTCCTGTAATTCATCGTAAGAGCAAACCACGGACCAAGGCGAAAGAGAACTCGTCGGCATCGCTGGCAGCGATTCGCTGCAGAGTCGTCTTGGTTTTCATCATTTCAAACGGACTGACGATTTGCACCGACTTCAATTTTTTGCTCTTTAGACTAAAATCCACCCGTTTCTTTCAAAGCGCTTGTCTAATAATGTAACTTCGAAGTATTCGCGTTGTGGTCTCATCGAATTGACCTCGTCATGATCCGTGATGAAGTGTGATCTTCACCAGAAAGACGTTATCAGTAGGTGTTGGAGTAAATGTAGACGATCACGCAGTTTTTTTTATATGGCTATTGTATTGCGCCCAGAACGACACCAGTAAAGCTTCGTAGCTAAGCCGGGGCTATGTGTAGTACAACTATCTTTGTGTTCTTCGATCGTGAACTTTACGTCGTCACTCAAGATTCATGCTCAGCCGTGTAGTTGTAGAACACCGTGTTCTGGTACTCCGGTTCACAGTACGGGAATGCCGCGTCCGAGTCCGACGGCGCAAAGAGGTTCTTGCCGGCCGTGTAGGTAGAGTAGCACCCGAGTACGAAGCAAACCACAAGCACGACGATCGCTGCCACCTTCTCGACCATCGGGATGTTGGCCCACGCCTTGATGAGGTAGAAAGCCACCGGCAGCAAGATGCAGCTCATAGTCAGAGACGACGAGCCCACAAAGTCGGCAAAGTCCGAGAAGTGGTCTTTGAACAGGATGGACAGCACCACCAGGATCACAGTGATGCAGACGCGAAGCACCACGTACTTAACCGCATTGGCGCCGCGGTACTCGGCGGCCTCCGAGTCGGTCTCCTCGTGACAGTTGCAGTGGCATTTGTGGTCGCCTGATACGGGCGAGGCCTCGACCGGTTTCGCCAATTCGTCGGCCGGACTGGCGGACGCGACATACTGAAGGCCGTTCTCGACGTCAGTCGCCTTGTTCTGTCGGTGCATCCCCAGCACCACGAACTCAGCCATGTAGAAGGCCGGGTTGAGCAGGACGGAGAAGGCTGTGGTGATGTGGAGCTGCATGGCCAGGTAGGCGAGCACGACGGCACCCCAGTTCGGCTTGAAGCCCAGTGACGTGAGCCCCGTGTCGCTGTCTGGGTAGATCGTGTACAGGATGTTGCCCGAGATCTGGCAACCGGCGGACGTGAACGGCACCACCGAGAGCACGACGAACAGGATCGAGATGATCACCATGGTGAACGTGATGATGCGCGGCATGTGGTGCGGTTCGCTGTGCTGGCGCTGCAGGTCCGGGATGATGATGCCGGCGCCGTAGCTCAGCGCGAGGTTGCCGAACGTGCCGGCCACCTGGGAGACGCTCACGTCCACCTCGGGGACGCTCGGGTGGCCGCGCATGCCGTGCATGACGACGGCGACGCCGATCACGTCAGCAACTAGCGTCCCCACACAACCGGCGAATGCAACACCGGAACCCTCTTTCAGCGTCGGCACGAGACACAACGGCAGCACCGTCGCGGCCATGAGAATGATCCACACCGTCGGACTGAAGGCGCCCGGGAACAGACCGTCGAGCAGTCCACCGCCAAGCACGAGAAACACGCACGGGATCAGGACGCACGAGATGATCTGCGAGCCCGTGCACAGCCAGCGGCCGGTCTTGCCCATGGCCCATTCACCGAGGTCGCCGAACGTCACGACCGTACTGGGGGCGAGCAGCATCACCTTGGACATGGCGATGGACGCGTACACGTTCGCGAAGATCATGAACGCCATCGCGATACTCGCGAACACGGGGCCGGCGCGCGCGAAGTTGCCCGGCAGACCGAGCGTGCCGATGCCGCAGACGCAGCAGAAGAGGTTGAACGAGATCTTGATGTCCTCGAGCGTGAAGAAAGCCTCCTTCGCCATGGTGACGGTAGTAGCTAGTGTATTGTAGAAAGCGTTAAAACTGAAGTGAGGCGCGTGGCGATGCGTGGTGGTCGAGTTGTGCCGTGCGTGTACGGAGGCAGTGAACAACGTGTTTGGATGCCCTCGTCCAGTCATGCCACTCGCTGGGTGTCATGAGACAGACGACAAGGAATTCGAGCCGGCACAATGCCGCGACTTGGTGATAAATTGAGTGAAGTTCAATTGGAGTCTCGGTGTTATAGTTCAGGGCAAAGATACCAGTGGCGACAGCGAGAGCAGATCCCGCGGTGTTCCCCCAGTCACGAACCAGGCTGTCCAACACTCTGAGAGATACCGATACGTTGTCCGCGGTCATTGGCGGTGCTGTCAACTTGGCATTGAAGGGAGATGGAGAGCTCTTCGTCTACAGGTTTCGTCTACACATTGTAGATCAAGTCCCGCAGTCTGGTTCCACTACATGTACCGGTACTACAGTGCAGACAACTTTTAGAGCGGTGGTGGTAGAACTGGTGGTAATCCGGCACGTTGAAGTCCGAAGCAGACGGGCAAAGGAAGGTCGACGCACTCTGTAATTCATTGCACTGACGTTAGGAGGTAGACTCATACGGTTTGGTTGTAGTAGATTGAGTTCTCGAACTCCGGCTCGCAGTACGGAAACGTGGCCGAATCGGACGGTGCGAACAAGTTCTTGCCTGACAAATACGTCGCGTAGCAGCCGAGAACGGTACACACTACGAGGACAGTGGCAGCCCCGACCTTCTCGTACACTGGGATCTGGTTCCAAGCCTTCCCCATGTAGAACACCAACGGTAGAATGACGCAGTTTGTGGTGATGGTGGATGCTCCTACGAAGTCAGCAAAGTCGGAGAAATGGTCCTGGAAAATGATGGAGATCACGACCAGGACGACAACGATGATAACGCGCAGCACGACGTACTTGACGCGGTTGGCGCCGTGGTACTCAGCGGCTTCGGCTGCGTAGGCCTCGTCGTTCGACTGGTGCTCAGTGGGTGTCACGGGCACCAGCGACGTCTTGGGTCGACGGTCCGACGAGATGCTGATGCGAGCCACGTCGTTCTGCTTTACAGCGTCTTCCACGGGCGTGACAGCTTCTTGGTAGGTGCCGTTCTCGATGTCCTCTTGAGCTTTCTTGTGCATGCCCAGTACGAGGCGTTCGGCGATGAAGAACGCAGGGTTGAGCATCACAGCGAAGGCGATGGTAATGTGCACCTGCATGGCAATGTACGCGAGCACGACGGCTCCCCAATTGGGTTTGAAGCCCACAGAAGTGAGACCCGTGGTCGCGTCCGGGTAGATCGTGTAGAGAACGTTGCCGTTGCCTTGGCATCCCAACGAGAAGTACGGCACGAGCCCCATAACCATCAACGTGAGCATGATGACCACCAAAGTGACGACCACCACGCGCGGCATGCGGCTCGGGTCGCTGTGTTGCCGCTGGACGTCCGCCAAAACAATTCCAGCACCAATACCGAGGGACAAGTTGCCGAACGCGCCCACCACTTGGCCCAGGTTGAGCTCAGGCGACGGGATGCTCGGGTGGCCTTCCATCCCGTGCACGACGATCCCAATAGCAAGGCCGTCGGCCACGAGCGTGCCCAAGCAGCCGGCGAACGCTGCACCAGCTCCCTCCTTCAGTGTCGGCACAAGACAGAACGGCAGCACCGTCACAGTCATGAGGATGATCCACACGGTGACGCTGAAGGCGCCCGGGTAGAGACCGTCGAGAGGACGAGGAACGCGCACGGGACGAGGAGACACGAGCCCATTTGGGAGACCACAGCCAGCCAACGGCCAGTCTTGCCCATGGACCATTCACCCAGGTCACTGAAGGTCTTCACGGAAGTCGGAGCCAGCAAAAGCACCTTGGACATGGAGACCGAAGCGTAAATGTTGGCCAGAGCCAAGAGGACAGTGGCGATGAAGCCCAGTACTGGACCTGTGCGAGCGAAGATGCCAGGCATTCCGAGCGTACCGATGCCGCACATGCTGCAGTAGATGCTGAAGGCCATCTTGAAGTCTTCGGCCGTGAAGAACGGTTGTTTGGCCATGGTTAGAGACGCTGGAGCTTGAGTGGGAGGGAGACAGCCAAATTGGAAATGTGAAGACGTCAAGTGAACTCAGCAGCGTCTTGACAAGAACAGCGAAAGATCTGTAACGTTGTCTGGCAAAGGGAGACAGTAGCACCGCCCGAAAGTGTCCATGAAGGACGCTTGTATCTCTCGCCGCGCGACCAACAGGATCGCTGCTTTGTATCTCTGTCACCAAGTTAAAAGCCAATGAAGGCGGCCAGCAGCTTGTTGTAGGCAAAGCGAGCGGCAGTGACGACCGTTATCAGCGGTGGCACAAGGACCAAAACGTGCAGAGACCTCTCCGATGCAAGCACATGAGCCAGGACGACGCAGTTTTGACACGGAAACCCGCCGATAGCAGCGCAACCACTTGCCCATCTTTCTTGCGAGGAATGCAGCCTCGGCCACACGTGCCGCTCCCAGTGCTCTCCGTCACCCAGAGCGAGCGTGCGTCTTCTTGCATAGTCTCGACGATCTCGAGCAGAGTCGCCGCGTGGCCTGCGTTTCTTTAGATTTCCCCCCCCCCCCAC
>LGSM01000270.1:0-42396 GCA_001314345.1 Phytophthora multivora
TTCCCCTTGGACCTCTTCGCCAGGGACTCATTTGGGGCGCGCATAGCTGCTCGAGTGCTTGAATATTTTGGCGCGACTTTCTAAATTCAAACGATCTTGGATTCTATGTGATTCCCTCTTTAAGAAGATAGGGTGATGTGCAGCCCATTTCTATCGCTTTGCTCGAGGTATTTAGTGATCACATCCGCCACTTTCTCAGCGGTATCTGTAGTCGTATTTGCCAAATACAATTTGGTACATGTAGTCGTTCTGGCTTTTTAAAGAACTTTTTTAAAGGACCTTAACACACATTAATTATACGCACGACATCTTTGACAGCTCGATACAGTTGTGTTAAAGGGAAATAAAACTACTACTTAAAAGTACAAAATTCCATCAATATGACCCAGAACGAAGCTTTTTTTTCAGTTGATTGAACGTACAAAATGAACTTTAAGCCGTACAGTCATTTAGCAACGTAGAAATAATTCCGCCAACTTGTCTGCGATCTCCTCCGGGTATTGCAGAATGATTCCGTGACCGCCTTGTTCGAAGAAAAGCGTATCGACATGGTCGCCCGTAAACTTCTCCCGGAGTGTCGTCGTTTCACACGGTGGGATGAGAATGTCCATCGCGCTGCCGACAAGAAGAATCGGGAACCCTGCGTCGTTGATAGCTGCGAGCCGCTCGTCCGAGATCCAGTGGGTACGAACAGCTAGTAGCTGGTTGATCATCCCGACAAAAGACGGTTTCACGCGTGTCTTGGCTCGGTCTTCCAGGTACGCATACATGACCTCACGTCTTGTGACGTCGCCAAAGGCCATCGGCTGGTCAAGATACACGTCGCTGTAGAGGAGTTGAAGCTGGGCATTGGCGATATCCGTAGGCTCTTTCGCGTTGAAACTGTCCCTCATGGGGCCTTTCGACCGAGGATCATCGACAAATTTGCCTCGGGTCGTCACCACGAGAGTGAGAGACTTGACTCGCTCCGGTGCTGCCAATGCCAGTTCTTGGGAGATCATTCCACCCATACTGATCCCGACAACATGGGCGCTGTCCCACTGGAGGTAGTCCATCAAAGCCAAGGCATCTTGCGCCATGCCAGTCGTAGTATAGCGCCACCACGGCACATCCGAACCTCCAACGCCTCGATTGTCGAAGCTCACGAGCTTCACGTTGCGCTTGTGCTCAGCCGCATCCCATTTGTGAAGCAACATGTCGATCAAGGGCGTCCAAGCTTCTTTGATTGTCATGAATCCCATGATGAGGATCACACGTTCCTCCTTTTGTGCTTCTTCGACTTTTCTTTCGTTTTCGTGGAGTGCGTACTCGACAGTGATGCCCGTCGAGAGAGCAGCTTTGCTCTTGGATTCCGGAGTGTAATGCTTCTCCTTCGCATACATAGCATCGACATGGCGCTGCGTCTTCACGCCGACAGCGGAGACCAATGGAGACAATCCGGTGGCAAGGGGGGACGACATCATTAAAGCTTACTGGAAGTTGTTTAGTAAGCGAATGAGACTTTGTGTGTGGTGCCCATCACATTGCTCTGATCATTCCTGCCACAGTTGCCATCGATATCGATGTCCTCGTCCTACCGGTACCTGCTCGTTTCTGTTGATGGTATGAGGACACCCTCTGGTCGGTGTAGTGTTCTTATCCTGCATCTTCACGTCCCTCCCTGACTCTTAATTAAATATCTGAGATTACTAAAAGGACTGGGAAACCCGCATCATTGATAGCTACAAGTCGTTCGTGCGTACAGTGCCATTTGGTCTATGGCGCCACCGAAGCGTGGTTTCACTCGCTGTTTCGCATGCAGTACCGCGTGCTCGTACCGAAGCCCATAGGCTGATCCAGAGAGATGTCACTGAACTTCGGTGAGTGGAGAGCGTTTGCACCGGCAGCTTCACAACATTATTTGGTAGAACCCGTTAGTTGCGAATGCTGCAATCCGGTACTAGAATCTCTAGTGCACTAGTAATACATGTAGTGTATAGCAATACTTCGTTGCGCCGCAATAATGCTTTTCCTGCATCACATATAAATGAGCTAAATGATCTTTAGAAGATTGAAGAGAAAAATATACTTCGGTCATCTTTCCTCTTGGCGGCGGATTCAGGAATGAGGAGAAACTTCTTGAATTCGCTGTCGAAATGTGTTTTTTTTTTCAGAACGACATGAAGTCTTGAACCATCAAGTTTAGATTGTAGATCATCAGGAAAGATCCAGTATTTACATGACGACAATGGACAATGAAGTGCACGCTTTTCGACACAGAATCCAGTGCCTGGCATCCTCAGCGAACTCCATCTGGATGTTATAGGCCACCTTTGGCATGTCCTTGGCCATTTCTGGCTTGAGTACAGGGTCGTCCATGGCTCCGATGAACAGCGCCGGATGGTCGATTGTGGTTAAGGCGCCAACAGTAAATTCCAGTATTACTTTAAGTAGAAAATAAACAGTTTACAACTGTCATCCTTAGCAAATCCAGCAACGCTAGGTATCGAGGTGCCTTGATAACTACTTACGCCGACACAGACGGATGACGTTTAAGCACCGCCTGCTCAACTGTAAACTCACCAAACTGCCGCGTCAGTCTCCGCAGATATATGTCCAAGAGACTGTGCACGTCACGCATTACGAGCTCAACGACGACCTCGTCGAGGAAGATCGCTGCGTAGCAGAGGAAAGCAAAGGAGTAAGCAGACGTCTCCATACAACAACAAAAAACTAAATAGACTCACCGAGGTCTTCCAGCTTCTTTAGCGTAGTAGAGTCCAGCTGCGAACTCTCAGTTTCGCCTTTAGGGTCGGTCACTTGCTCTTGCGTACCGTCCGCATCTGCTCGGAGTCCAAGGAGATTTTCTGAAATACATTTAAAATAATCAGTTCATAGATCGTACGGTTAGCAGCTTGGGTTAACTTCCTTACCAATGCTCCGCGTGGAGTTGAAGAACATGCAGAGCACCGCCGCGTACTCGTCCAGTTCATCGATCGATCTACACAAAAAAACTCCATTAAAAACTGCTTCTTTCACGGCACCCACAGCTCAGCACGTACACGGAAACGGATGGCGCAGCTCCAACACGTTCCACAGCCGCAATCGCTTGTTTCTTGACCATGCGTCCAAACCCAAAGGCCAGATTCGTCAACTTCCCAATACCCGACGAGTGTGCGTCCGCATTCCCTTCTTCCGCCTGTACAGTAAACCACCAACATCAGTATCTTAACTTCTTACTTACCTTCTTCACACGTCAACTTACTCCACTGCTGCTTCCTTTGCGTATCAACTGGGGAGCCTTATCCTGAGGCAGGAACGGGAAAGACCGAATCAAGTGCACGCGCTCGTGCCTCGCAAACTCCAATAGAGCGTCCAACTCCTTCGTAAAAGCAGCTTTTGACGCATCTGAGGACAACGGCAGTGCATGCTACGACAATAATCAGTTTCTCCTCCCCTTCTTCAGTCTAAACGACCTGTTAACCCACTCACACTGGTCTTCTCGAGCCCTTGTTTTAGCTGATGAAATACCTCCACTTTAAGAGGAACGCCTGCTAATTTAACCCGATCCTGCTGCCAGATCTCCTTGGGCACGAAGAGCTTGGGCGAGAAGAGCGCCCCCACCTGGATGGACTTCTCGATGAGCTGCATCAGGTGGAAGCAGCCGAAGGGCTGGCGAACACTCACTTCATGGTAGCGGGTCTGCAGCATGTAAGTACACAACGTTTTAGACGAAAGATTTACGTAAAGTTGCCCTTTTAGATCTACAGACGTTAATATTAAGAGTCGGCATCTGCTCCAGCATCTCCTTGGACACGCAGCGGCGCGGAGCCGGTGGCAGCACCGACGCCCTGTCGCTGGAAGGCGCTTGGGCGTGAGAAGAAGCTGCTGAATCGGTCGAGAAGATCTCCACTTCCTCTTCCTCCTCGCCCGAGTCGTTCAGCGGCCTCTCGTCGTCCATGATGTAGTGAATATGCACGAAAGTGAATTTGCGCTACTGTAAAAATCCCAAAAGCTTTCGCAATTTTTCACTAGGTGTTTTGCAAAACAACCCAAAAAAACCAGCGCAAACGGGCAGAAAGGGCGGGCAGTGGATAACCCTACTTTTGGGCTGCGACATATGCGGATAAGGAGAGCTACTTCAAAGTACTTTCAGACGATTGGAGTGCTGTGATTGGCCCTTTATATTAGTTTTTAAAGAACTGTTAGATAGGTAGATTGCTCGTTTCGTATCCATTCTTGCCTCATGGTTTTACTTCCTCCTCTTCTCAATAATCCTAATCACACGCCGGTTTAGTTGGAGATCCCTGCACGTCAAACGACCAATTGTCAGTAAACCATCAGCCAAACTTCACGCAGTCTTCATCCACATTTACCCACCTCTGTCGCCTTGCCTAACGCCTGCAGAAGCTGCTCGACCTCATCCACGTTGTTCACGTATAGGTGCGCGTTACTGGGCTTCTTGCCCACAGTGCAAGTGAACACGTGGTGGAGTGGGCCCTCTTCTCCCGCAGCCAGAAAGTCCTCGAACGTCCCGTTCCCAGCTCGCCCGTGCACGCTTTCTTCCGTGCGCTCCGCGTAATAGTCGTAAATTGCCTTGAACATGCTCTCGTCCGTCGTGTCGTCGCCAATGCAGAACAAAAAGTCCGGGTGGCCGTGGCTGATAGACGCGTCCTGCGTCAAGATCTGCCGGGCTATCACGCCCTTGTTCAGCCCCTCCGGCACAATCTCCAGCAGCCCCTTCTTGCGAATGATATTGACCGGGAGGTCGCGGATCGCTTCCTCCAGGTCGTTCTGCAATGAATTGGCCTGTAAGAGCCCCCACTCCGGGTCTGTCGAGCGGAAGTTCCATGCGATACTCTGCTGGGCATACCGCAGCACACTCCCGTTCGTGCGCGTGCAGTATACCCGTAGGATCGGATCAACAGCCTCACGCACCGGACGCCAGTCGAACTTGAAGCTGTGTTGGTGCCAGTGGCGATCCGTGGGGTTGCTGTCGTCCTGCATAGTTGTGTCCTCCGTATCGTCGATGTTGATGGATCGAGCCCACGAGTAAAGCGCGCCGTTGTCGGACACGAGACCGAGGCGACGAATGTGTCCGAGCGACGCCGTTAGGTCCTTTTTAGTCACGCCACTCACCACGAACACCGTGTTGCGCGGATCATTCGTTAAGTTCGTCAGCGCGTCCATCATACGGTTTGCAGGTCGCTTCCCCGTTACTGCCGTGAAGTCCTTCTTCACGTACATGGCGATATTCTCACGCGCAATGATCGTGCCGCCGTAGTCAAGAAGAAACACACGCCGTTTGGACTGCATGTAGGCTTCCATGACCTTGTCGATGTTCAGCTGCTTGAAGTCCGAGCGCTCTCCCACCCGCATGACGTGCGAACGCCCTATCTCCATGTCCATGTACTCCATATTCGTGTATTCCTCGTCACCCTCCGGGTTGTCCGTGGCCTCGTGGAGAACCGAGAGCACCTGCTTCGTCCAATTCGCAGCGGGCTGGTTGGTAATGTACGGCAGGTCCCTCGCGCGACGGCCTAGCCGCTCCTCATCGCTCATCGTCAACGCGTGGTCCAAAGAGTTTACGAGACCTGTGATATTCCACGGGTTCACACGCACAGCTCCGTTCAGGACACAACAACATGCCGAAAACTCGCTGAGGATAACGACACCCGGCCGGCTGGCTGGACTCACGCCCTTCGCAAATACAAACTCTAGAGGCTTCAAGTTCAGCCCTTCACGGATAGACGTAACCATCAAAATATCGCTGGCAAGCCACAATGCCACTCGCTCCTCGATCGTCAGGGGGGAAGACGACTCCTCGTAGTCGATGCACTCGGGGCCGTGCGCCTTGGTGATTCGATCCACAAGCTTGCGGATCTCGTTGCTGCTATAGTTCTGATCACCCAGCCGAGTTTGTGTCAAGTTCGCACGCTCCACAAACACGAGCTTATCCTTCCAAGACGGGCAGTTACTAAAGAACTGCTCGAACGCCAGCATCTTGAGCGGGATACCGCTCAGCCGCTGGCAAACATCCACACCTGCAATAAGAACCTTGCCTGCATGCTTCTCACGCAGTTTACGCGCTGCTTCCTGTACCTCCGGGTTCTCCAGTACCTCGCGAATTAGCGTGGTCTCGATACCAACGTGGCTAATCGTAATAATCACATTGCGGCCACGGTAGTCAACGCCCAAGTTTCCACCGCGTCGAGATTGATACGTGAGGCCCAGGAACCTTTTACAAGCGTTGAGGAAGTGGCGGGCGTGGTCGAATGAGTGGAAACCTACAATATCCACGTCCAGCACGCCTTCCAGTAGCTGCGTGCCGTGAGAGAGCTCTCGGAAGACCTCAGAAGTCGGGAAAGGCACGTGTAAGAAGAACACCATCTTGGGCCGCTTGCGGTGCTCACTCCTGCATGTGTTGGCCAGATACGACGGGAAGAGCAGGAGGTGGTAGTCGTGCACCCACACCGTATCGTTCTCCTTGCACAACTCACCCACCCGATCGGCAATCAACTTGTTCACTGTCTGGTATGCTTCCCACCACTCGCCATTGTTGCGCTCCTCTTTCCACTCAATGACCTCGGCGCGATCCCAAATCGCATAGTAAATGTCGAGAATGTCCACATTGTGGAACATGGGCCACAGCTTGCTCTTGCAGTATCCGCCGTGGTGGTTCGCAGCCAGCTGACGGTCAATAAACACTGGGATGCAGTTCATGTCTGCCAAAATGGCCGTAATCTCGGCCTTGTCGTCTTCCGACAGATCTTCATGGTCGCTGCGAGCGTGATACGTCACACAGCCCACCCACGTCGTGCTCATGCTCTCTGCAATGCTGTTGTCACTCCTAGAGATGAGACTGTCTCGGTTCCACTCCGCAGACCAGGAGCCGTCCGCCGCCGACTTGGTAAGTTTCACTGGTAGATGGTAACACACCAGAAACAGCATCGCGTCGGGTGACGGGTGGTAGCTGGACGGCATGTAGCGCTTGTACCTGCTCTGGAGCTTATTGGTCTGTCGGAAGTTCCGACTGGGGGAACCTGTGACACTGCTGCGTGGAGATTTCACGTCCGCTTCGATTTTGTCTTGAGCCAGTCTGGCGGCCAGTCTGGCCCCTGCCTCCTTGGCGTCCTGGTCCACTTTAGCCTCTGGGATGTCGGTCATATCTTCGGAAGTGTTGCTCTGTATGGGGGTCGTGGGGGTCTCGTCTCTCCGTCGCTCGTAGACCAGCGAGCGTTCGATGCGCTCGCCCGTGGGGATGAGCTCCATGTCCTGGTCGTAGTTGCCGTACTCCTCCACAACCACCATCTCTCGTCCTTCGGGGACCAACACTCTTTCGCATTCAATCTGCTCCCAGGAGCTGAACACTCCCCCTGAAAACAGCGCGTACATGTACTGGTGGGGCACTCCTCGGGGTAAAATCATCGGTTTAACCGTCGTCCAGTACGGATAGTCCTCCGGTGTGGTCACAAGGGTCATGCTCTCGTTCGGGTTAAAGTGTCCCATGACGAAGGACGAGCCAGAGCAGTGCACCGTCTCGCCCAGACGGCTCTGCGCCTTCACTTTCAGGTGGACGCGCGTGTAAGTGCCCGTGTTGACGTCTCCTGACGCGCCGTCCGTGGACGACGTGGACGATCGCCAGCTGGCCAAGTGCGGTAGGTCATCGGCCGAGGGCTGGCCGCGTCCAGTGGAGGGCGGACCGCTGAGATCCATCGGGGCGGAGCTAATACTGTCGCTGTTTTTGCCGTGCGGACCGTCGTTGGCCGCACGTCCGCGCTTCTCCGGCCGGAAGGACGTAGGCAGCGGCGGTCTCTTGCCGTCGTTTATGCCGCCGGAAGGCCACGTTGCCGAGGTGTCGCTCTGCGAGAAGCCGCTGGGCGCCGAGTGCTCCGCCATGAGGAAACGAAGGGGGACTGGGGCGACGCTTTGAAAGATGAAGTGCGATTGGAGTGGCACGATAAAAAACCTTTCACGTGGTCCACATGGATCATTTGGGGACACTAGCGTTTTATTTAAAACAGAACGTACATGAAAACAACACGACATAAGATTCAGTCTGTGTGGCGCACACACCATTCGTTTTAAGAAAAAAAAGAAAAAAAAACAGCTGGCCTGTTTTGACGTCAGAGACCAAACGATTGGTGGAGCTCAGTGCTCATTTCCTGACGTCCAGCCCATAAGTCCACATCCATTCTTAATCCCTCTCGACATCCAATGGCGTCTGACGAAGCGAAGCCTGTGCTGACGAAGGAGGAGAAGGCGGCCCGGAAGCTGGCGAAGGCGGCCAAGAAGTTGGCCAAGGAGCAGGCCAAGGCGGAAGCCGAAGCCTCGGACAAGAAGGAGAAGAAGGTGAAGAAGGAAAAGAAGGAGAAGAAGGAGAAGAAGAGCAAGAAGCGCAGTCGCGAGGCGGACGACGAGCAAGACGACACGGATCCGGCAGAGGAGAGCGAGGTGGAGGCTCCTAAGGCCAAGAAGGTCAAGAACGAGAATGCTACGCACGTTGGCGGCCAGGAGAACCCGCCGCTTGAAAGCTTCAGCATCTGTGACGAGACCCAGAAGAACCTCAAGGCTCGTGGTATCCACACGCTGTTCCCTATCCAGGCCATGACCTTCGACAAGATCATGGACGGAAAGGACATTATGGGCCGTGCCCGTACCGGTATGGGCAAGACGCTGGCCTTCGCTCTGCCGGTTATCGAGCTGCTGCTCAAGGACAAGCGCCCGCGCTCTCGTGGCCGCGCCCCTCGCGTTGTGTGCATGGCCCCTACGCGTGAACTGGCCAAGCAGGTGGCTAGTGAGTTCGAACTGACGGGTCCGTCCCTCAGCACTGTCTGCATCTACGGTGGTGCGTCGTACCAGTCGCAGAACAACGCCTTCCGCAATGGTGTGGACATTCTGGTGGGCACTACGGGTCGTGTCATTGACCACATCGACCGTGGCAACTTGCGTCTGCACAACTGCGAGTTCCTGATCCTGGATGAGGCTGATACGATGCTGGAGATGGGATTCCGTGAGGACGTGCAGAAGGTCTTCACGGCCATGGACCAGGTGCAGAACGAGAGCGGTAGCAAGCGTCAGACGCTGCTGTTCTCGGCTACGATCCCCAAGTGGGTCAAGGACGTGGCTGACAAGTACATGCAGAAGGCCGAGTACGTCAACCTGGTGAAGGACTCGGACGATCAGGCGTCCACGGACGTTCAGCACATTGCCATCCCGTGCCATTGGCAGGGACGCCCGACGCTGTTGGCCAACCTGCTCGGCGTGTACGCGAAGAAGGACTCGCGCACGATTATCTTCGCCGAGACGAAGAAGGACTGTAACGAACTCGCTGTGCACCCGGAGATCAAGACCGACTGCCAGGTGCTGCATGGTGACATTGCACAGGAGCAGCGTGAGACGACCATGAAGGCTTTCCGCGAGGGTCGTCTGCGTCTGCTGATTGCTACGGACGTCGCTGCTCGTGGTCTGGATATGAACGTGGACCTGGTGATCAACTCGGAACCGCCTCGCAAGATGTCCGGTATGGCCGACGTTGACACGTACGTGCACCGTTCGGGCCGTACGGGTCGTGCTGGTAAGAAGGGTATCTGTATCACCCTGTACACGACCCGCCAGCAGAGCATGCTGGTTCAGATCGAGCGGAAGATCGGCAACAAGTTCGTCATGAAGGGTCCTCCTGACCAGGAGGATCTGATCAAGTCTTCTGCTGCCAAGGCAGTGAAGGAGATCAACAACGTGGACCCTTCTATGGTTGAGATCTTCCAGGAGCAGGCGAAGGAGCTATTGGAGTCTATGGAGCCGGAGAAGTGTCTGGCTGCTGCGCTTGCCTGCATCACAGGCCACACCAAGCCTCCCCGCCGTACGTCGCTCATGTCCGGTGTGCCTGACTACGTGACGGTGCTGTTCACGAGCTCCAACTTCATCCGCGCCAAGGGCTACGTGTGGAACGCTGTGAACCGCGACATCCCGGAGGACATCGCGAAGGACATCAAGCAGCTGACGTTGACGGAGGACTCAATGGGCGCGTGCTTCGACCTGCCGATTGCCGGTCTGGAGATCGTAGAAAAGCGGATCGAGGACGACGGCATGCACTGCCCGTACTCGATCCCCAAGACGGTGCCCAAGCTGCAGCAGTCGGCGTACCAGATGCGCCAGCAGAGCTTCGGTGGAGGCCGAGGCGGTCGCGGTTCAGGCCGTGGCTTTGGACGCGGTGGCCGAGGCCGTGGAGGCAGCGGAGGCCGTGGACGTCGTTACTAAAAAATGCTTCAAGCAACAACCTCGCATACAGCGCAAGAACCAGGTGCTCCGCGAGGTAGTTAGATAGGTTCTTCAACTCCCTAACGTTAAATATTGTACAGAGGTTTGCCATTCTTCTCAAGAGGTTGGTTCCAGGTGCCGGTACTAGTACTAGTACACTGAGTAGTTGTGCATCCTCGTTAAACGAAACTTCATCCACGAGGAATCCAAGATTCCCATCTACTGGAGGTGATTGGTGGGCTTTTCACCTTGCAAAGCCTGTTACGAATCCCCCTGGCTTTCAAGGCGCCGGTCTCAGCCACGGCTGGAGCTCGCTCATTGTCCATTACCCATTACTTAGTATCAAACTGAAAGCGTATCCGATGCGTCTCCAAGTGTTGCTCGTGTTAGTGCTCGGCCTCGCGTCATGCTGCTACGGCCAGTTAACCGGGAATGTAGCGACGGACTCTGCGAACGGCGTCACTGTGAAGCGCTACCTTAAGGGCAGCGAGAGGACCGCGATCGAAGCTGCAGACGACGAAGAGCGAGGGTTCCCGGGCGTCACTACACTGAAGCAATTGATCCAGAAAATCCCATCCATCGGCCCACTCAAGACTATGGTGAAGGAGAACCCCGCTCTAGCGAAGGCCAACGTGTTCGTGTCCAAACGGCCGAAGCTCCAGGCCGCGACGCTCATTGTCAAAGGACAAGTGAAGCCGCTGTTGATCATAGGAGCCGTGGCGCTCACCGGCGGCTATATAATGTATCTCGTCAAAGGTTAACACACAAAATGCCATCGTCCTCTGCGTAACGAGTCAGCACAAGAGCAAATCGCATGTCCGTTTCCATCCGCTGCAAAACGGATGAAGCTCACGCCAATACCGACATTCCAGTCCCGTCAAAAATGACTTTGAAAAGGACCGAGCGATTCCCCGAGCTCGTCACGGCCCGCGTCGTGTGTCGTGAATGTCTACAGAAGCACAACGTGGAGCTGCTCCCTCACGTCGTGACTCTGGTAGACGACTACCTGAACCCGTTCTCATCGCGGAAAAAGGTTGGTCGGGCCTGCAGACTGGGACTGCCAACGAGAGCGCTCGAGTATGCTGCAGCTCGTGATCCGGATTGGGATAATGGTCACTACATGGCTGCGGCCGCAGTCATCCGTGGCTTCGTTCACGTGCTGCAATGGCTGCACGAGTGCTACCCGGGACGCACTTCATGGGGAGACGGTTCTCTCGGTTCAAGTCGATGCGGACGCTTTCTGATGGACACAGCAGCTGAACATGGCCATCTCCCGGTCATGCAGTGGCTTCATGCCAATAGAAGAGAAGGATGCACGTATCGAGCGATGAACTACGCAGCAGCAAGCGGTCGGTTGGATATGGTGCAGTGGATCCATACGAACAGGAGCGAACCGTGCAGCACGGAGGCAATGGACTATGCGGCGGGTAAAGGGCACCTCGATGTGGTACGTTTCCT
Source organism: Phytophthora multivora (assembly GCA_001314345.1). Lineage (NCBI taxonomy): Eukaryota > Oomycota > Peronosporomycetes > Peronosporales > Peronosporaceae > Phytophthora > Phytophthora multivora. The sequence goes on from LGSM01000270.1 coordinate 11,698, forward strand.
CCATGAAAACAGGACGGAAGGATGCACGAAACACGCCATGAGCAGTGCCGCTGCAAATGGCCACTTGGAAGTGGTGCAATGGCTCTATGTGAACCGCAGCGAACGCATGACTGCCAATTCACTGCGAAGTGCTGCCAAGTACGGACATCTGACGGTGGTGAAGTGGCTGAGCGACATCGTCCGGAATGAGCCGAGAGGCGACGTGTGTATCGAAGACGCTGCACGAATCGCATCCCAAGCTGGTCACAGTGAAGTGACTCAACACCTCGAACAGATTGTAAAACACACACGAAATGCAACCAATGCCCAGGTTGCCTAGAGATAGCATTGCAGATAAACCCCTTAGTAAAATAGCAGTATTCTTTAGCGACGACTGTCTCGATGCGAGTCTCGACGTGATGTACGGCGAGGAGAACTATCCCGGTGGGATCTCCGTTTCGAGTTTCGGCGAGTGTCCTCAGGAGAATCGTCTCGGTCCGATCTCCGGCGATGGGATCTTCGACGAGAGTCGCGTGGAGAATCATCGCGACGCGATTTCCGGCGTGATTTCCGGTATGACCTCTCAGAAGAAGACGATCGGTGCCGATGTGATCTTCGACGAGAATCCTTAGGAGAATGATCCCGACGCGACCTGCGGCTCGAGTCGCGGTGCGACTCATAGCGATCGGACGAGTAGCTGCGCTTACGTTTGTGTCCAACGTGCTCGTTGCTTGAAGTAGTTCGCCAGATACGAAGTAGTTTCTTCTCAAACTCGTCGTTCGCACGGTATTTCTCCTTACCCGCTTCATTCTGCAGAATAAACACACACGTCTCGTGGCTTGCGACCCAGAACTTGGAGTCGAGGTAGTGCTGGTATCCTTTGCAGTATTGATGTGCGTGCTTCGGGACGTCGATACGACGCACGAAGAACGGGGACTCGGACATCATCGTCCACATGGGTGACGCGGCGTCGTCCCACCGCGGCACCACCACGAGGAATGACAGTGCCTTGGTTGTACGGGCCAGTAAGAAGTCAATGTGCTCCGCCATACGCTGCATTGACACTTCAGTGAAGGGCGGATTGGCCTCGAAAGACCCAGAGTCTGGGGTAAACTCGAAAAACGATCCAACCGACCCGAACGTAGAGTCCGTGTCTGGTAGAGCCGAGCACAGGCGGTCGAAGTAGCAGTTTAACGGGGACGCGAAGCACTCCTGCTCCACATCCAGTTTCTTTTGAAAGAAACGGAAAACTTGAGGCGGAACTGCGGCCTGGTACGCGTCCCCACCCAACGTGTAGTACCGTAGCAGCAAGCAGAACAAATCTCGACGGAACTCTTGCTCGTTCTCGGGCGTGACTTTGCGGTAGTACAAGCGCTTGAGCTTGCGGAAATGTTCGTCGTTGAGTTCGAGCTTTTTCGTCTTGTAAATAACCTCCACGGCATCCCGTCGGTACGGGTGAGGGGTTATCGAGATGTGGGTCTTTTCAGATAACGTCTCTTTCACCACAGCACGGAGCTTACAACACGCTTCAGTGGACAACGCTGAGATGTTCTTGAGGATAAACCGCGCTTCAGCTGTAGAGACGTTAAAGTCGGCCAGTTCCGCCTCGAACCGAGGCTCCTGGTCGGTTGCTGAGTACGGGAGCAATGGGTCTGCTTCTTCCGGTTGTACACACAGTTGGGTCCATAACCAACGCTCAAATAACCCTTGTGGTTTGCCAAAAGGAACGCCGGCGTATTTGCACAACTTCTGCATTTCGCGCTTGAGTTGATCGTGGAGTTCTGCACGACGGAGTTCCACATCTGGGTGAACGGGTGGAAGTGGTGGGTCTAATGGTCGTTGAGGGGTTGGGATCTTCTCACCCTTGTCCACGCGATACCATTGTTTAGTCATGCAGTCCAGCCGCACAAGAGTCCCATGTTCGTTCGAGGGACGCGCTGGAAGAGGGAAGTGGAGGTACGCTGGCCCTGCGGTAGTCGCACCACTGGCGCTACGTGCATTCTTGCTGGTGCGCGAGGTGGAGATCTTGGGGCTAACGGCTTCAGTAGGGCTGCTGTCTTTGGCGTCGGCTGAGGTGGCCATGTTTGGACCAAGCAGTTTTGAGGTCTGGGTTATTTGGGTTTTGGCTCTAAAATGAAATGTAAATATCCCATGTTTCTCCAGATTCTGATGGGCCAAAACTCCCATATAACCCAGTTCTATAATGAAAAACACGATAGCAAAATGGAAGAAAACGGCGTATCATATTAAAATGCTGTCAGTCTACGCGTCTTCGTAAGTATCTCCGGCGGTACAGTTGACAGCAAGCAAGCAGTTGTCGTCCCACCGCTTTGTGTAGTACGCAGAGATTCGCCGTCCATTCTCGCGCCAGGTTTCCCATTCTGCCAGCTTTTCAGGCGGTAGCTCTGGCAGCAGATCTTGGTTCATCCAGTGGTCCGACTCGGTGTTGTGCAGGAACATGGCGTCCGTCACACCGTCATAGCGGAGTCGGAAGTTGCCACGCACCACCGACATCTTATGGCCCGGGACGTTGCTAAACACACCACGTTCACCAAACGTAACTTTCCGTTTCAGTGAGCGTCCAACGCCGTTCTGGACGAATCCTCCGTCCGGGAGCCCCGTGATATCCGCTAACGTGTTGAGAATGTCATAGTGTTCCGCGGGATCTTCGATCTTGAGACCAGCAGAACTCCCCAGCCTTCCCTCGGCAAGGATGAGACCAGGCACTCGCGTTAACGATTCCTCTTCAGTGTAGATGATCTCCGCTTCCGGTGCTTGGCCGTGATCTCCATAAATGACGACGATGGTGTTGTCTAGAATGCCTTCTTCGTCCATTCGGTTCAAGAACTTGCCCAGTTGCATGTCGGTAAAGTATCGCGCTTCGAGGTACCGCTTGATTTCCTCGGCGTGCTCTTCTCCAGCGTAAAGAGCGGAGAAATCCGGTTTCTCGGACTCGTTGTACCATGTCGGAATGGAGTCGAAAGGCGCGTGGCTGGTGATGGTGTAGTGCGTGATAAACAGCGGCGTCTTGGGCTCTCCATTCCACACTCGTTCCGTTTGGTTGCGGGTTTTGTTGACGAGTAAATCCCCTAGAATCTGGAAACTCACGTCGTCGTGTGCGCCCCAAGTGAAGCCTCGATGTTCCTTGCCCTCCCACTGGTCGTGGGTAATGTTATAGTGGTTTTCAGCCAACTCAATGATCTTGTGGTTATCCCAAACAGTATCAAACCCGTGAGAAGGAAGGAATGTGTCCCAGTTGTCAAGATCAATGGAAGATCCAGTCGAGAAGAAAGTCTCGTACCCTTTGGACGAGAAAAGTTGAGGCAAACCAGAGAGATTGGTGTCCTCCCTGCCTCCAGTGATACCGGTTTTCACTGCGCTGTCGTATGGAATCTGTGCGAACAGTGCACTCTCCAAGGAGCGACTGGTAGGATTGCTCGTCCACAGGTTCCGGAGAGCAACTCCACGCTTCGCCCACCTGTCGAAGTTGGGTGTAACAGTGAGATCGGTGCCCTTAAACAGTCTGGAAGGATCATCTTCTCCGACAAAGTAACGCGAGTCCCGGAAGCGGAAAGATTCCACTCCAAGAACGAGAACGTTGGGCGGGTTGTCGTCCGAGATGTCGACATCGAACGCGAGATCTCCGCGGAAACCGGTCGTGAGGCGGTACATTGAATCGTTCCCGTAGAGCTTGTGCCTCTCGGTTGGGTGAATGTACATTTCCATCCAGGGCAGATCCCCATCCACATTCGTGAACGTCGAATCAGTCGGCGCCGGCTGCAAAGCGTGTCCAAAGAGCTCGTTTAGAGTCGCATTCAACGCCGAATAGGCGACCAGAGGTGAACTAGCGCAGCGTACAGCCACCACAGCCATAGGCACGACCACGAGGCCCACAAGAACGACTGTGACCTGAATGACTCGGTTGAAAACGAGTTTCCCATACACGCGGCTTTCGTCCAATGTCGAGAGTTTGCCAGTGCCTTCTTCGAGAGCGACGCCCTTGTATTTGGCACGTTTGAACACTTTTCCAGTCGTGTTTTGTTCTCCAGCAACGACTGGTAAAGTCAGAACGAGCGTCGGATTCCAGCCAGCAAGGTCGCCCCAACTGGCCCACGCTCGAACGAGCGCAAATACAGTAGCAGCGCCTATCAGTAGAGCTGCAATGGTGTATCCTCGTTGGAACTCCTCCGTGGAGATCGGGGCGTGGCCGAGGTGGTGACGTTCCCGGATCAAAGTGGCCACGAGGTCAGATGAAAACCGCATGTCGCGGTTGAGCACGAGCAACATGTCGGCTGCGAACGGAGCCATCACGACGGCGAATAATACCCACGAGACTGTAAACGTTGCGATGTTCCCGACGACTCGAACGAGTAAAGCGTAGCCTTGCGGGTTCAGCCGCTCGATGGCTGCGCGCTTGAAAGTGTCGAAGCACCACAGAGCGCACGCTAAGTACGTGGCACAGACGAAGTCCTCCAATAAGCCAAGACTCAACGCTGACGCCTTGAAACTCGCTGTGTAGTCTCGAGGACTGCCGTACATCGTCGCTAAAGACTTGAGGACGGCGCATCGACCGGCCGAGAAGCTAAAAAGCGTGAAGGCGTAGACGAAGAGCCATCCGAACCACGGGAGAGCGAAGACGTCTGCGATCTGGACGACTGGTCTGTGCTGTGTCCGTTGAGTTCCTGTCGTCTCCGGCACGTCACTAAGGCTACGTTCGAGTTGGATGTCGTCTGTATCGACGGGGTCAGGAAGGCGACGCTGTGTGGGGGTGCCGCCGGATTTGAGCAAACTCCTGGACTCCATGGTGACCACTGAGGACGGCGCTGGCTATTAGGAACTGAGCCATTAGCGCCGATTGCGAGCGCTGAATCGCCAAGAGATTGTAATACCGTACGGCCAGAGTTAACCCAAAACTTTTTTTTGCTGTTTGAACCGGGTGCTGCCCATCGCAGCAGGCGATCCGTTGATCCTGTGCGGCTTCCTGCAACCAGACGAAAATCAGCCCAACCAAAGGTTTCGAGTTGAGTCAAACCTCGGCTCACTGAGCATGGGGTTACAGTACATAGTGGTGAAACTTTTACCATGAAAGTGCTATTTTATAATACATGTACATGTACACCTGATCTTTTAAGAATGGCACTCGCGTGGCTCACAACGTCGCAAGCAGGTGTATTATCTCAGTTGAACAGTTGACGCTACACCGTGTAGGGCACACGGTGTAGCGTCAACTACGGTGTAGCGTCAACTGTTCAACTGAGATAATTTGGAGCGCGTTTGGCCTGTTACTGTTGTGCTCTTGTGAGGCCACTGGCCACACAAGAGCCACTGGCCACCAACGTCATCACTACGTGTAGTTGATGCTGACCGCGGATATAGTGTTGAACTCCGGTGAAAACAAGTCAGTTTATCAAAGCAAAAACCAAAGAAAGAAGAATGCAAATATTGTACTAAGAGTACTTCTTTTCATGACGAGTACTGTACTCGTCATGAAAAGTAGTAACATCAGTCACTATACAAGTATACAATATGTATACTTAGTGTACGTGCAAAAAACGGTGAATTTTCATAAAACTATTCCCCTCGCTTGACTGACCTGTGGCATGACTGGCGTCTGCCACACCACGAAACGCTGTTGAGGACAAGTACGATGGCTGGCGAGGAACGTACGTGGTGCTGCTCTCTCCCTGCGCTGGCTCTGCATGCGGCCGCCGTGTGTTGGTCGCTTTGCATTGCACGTCACTGCATCACTGCAGAGTCGCGCCCAATTATTGCAATCACTAACATTGAAACACTTTGACTCCTGTTGGTGGTTGACACATCTCATCTCTATTGGACCATGGCCACTTCAGTTGTGAACAAGGAGGTGGCGGCCGCGCCCGCTATCGTCGAGAAAGGAGAGGAGGAGGAGCACCCGCTGCAGACGGGATGGTCGCTCTGGTGCGTTAAGACTACAGCATTTCAGGGACGATTGGAGTCAGGTGCAGAAGTAACTGACAGACTGTGTTGATGCAATGTGCGGTGCAGGTATGACAAGAAGATGCCCAAGAAGATTGATGTGGGGTAAGCCATTGCCTTTTTGCAATTGATTGGCACAGGTAATGGTTAAGAAGATGAAGACTGACGATTACTTCCATGTGCTACAGCACGTACCAGTCCAACCTGCAGAAAATTGCCACGTTCAGCACGGTGGAGGACTTCTGGCGGTAAGTCATCGGAGTTAGGCAGAAGACAGTGAAGGGAATAGCTACTGACAATGGTACTTTTCGCTGATTGATGACAGTCACTACATCCACGTGAAGCGTCCGTCGCAGCTGAGCCGTGACGTGAACCTGTACCTGTTCCGCGACCAGCCGAACTGCGCCCCGATGTGGGAGGCATTCCCGCAGGGTGGTTGCTGGATCCTCAAGATCAAGAAGAAAGCCAATGTGCTCGGAAAGATGTGGCAGGACCTGGTCTTCGCCGCTATTGGCGAGGCCTTTGAGGAGCTCGACGTTGTTGGCATCGCCATGGCCATTCGCTCCAAGGAGGACATGCTGTCCGTCTGGAACGCCGACAACTCGGATGACAACACCCGCTTCGCCATCGGGTGCGTAGCGAATGCTTGTATCTTTGTTGATAGTACTTGACCAACAATGTATTGTTACTGGCTACAGTGAGAAGCTCAAGGAGATCCTCATGTTGGACTCCAACACGCTCGTGGAGTACAAGTTCCACGCGAACTCGATCCGGGACATGTCGACCTTCCGCAACGCGAAGCCGTACGTCTTCGCTGCTGCGACGCCGGCCACGACCAACTAAACTCGTAGTAGGATGCTGGGGGTTGTTGGGAAGTCATGCACAGTAGCTTGACTGGAAGCAAGTAGTGCGCGTCAGGGTCAGCCACGGCTCCAACGCAATAGAAAGCGGAGACGTCACACGTGTGTGGCATCCATTCTGCACACCTTCGCGTTTTCTTTATTTGATGTTTTTTTTTCCTTCTTTTTGAAGCTTCTTTTTGTGTGCCGTTGCTTTCAGTGAAAGCCTTTCACACTGCTCCAAGTGCTATCTACTGCGTTGTACTATCTAGAGAAACTGCTGCCTGTGTTAGACCACGTCGCCTATTCTGCAAGCAAAAGATTCTGATGAATCGTGAGGAACTTCAAAATCACACCGTTCGTCCAGCCAAAACCGAACTGTGGGAAGTACTCACCACCAGCACCTAAGCCACCGATCTCGGATGCATTGTACTTTTCGAACATCAACCCCGTCTGTTTCCAAGCTGTCAAGCTTGTCTGGATCCATGTTTGGGACAGCTCGCGCGCCAAACCGTACGACTCAGTGGTGTTCACCGCCAGCAAGCCTTCCACAATAATGTCTTGCTCTGGTGGCCACGCGTTTGGTGCGTCCCATTGCTGACCTGTAAAAATGGTTGTAGTCTGCACCCCGCCTACCTGGAGAAGTCCTGAGTTCTTGAGTGAGGTCACGACAAGTTTGAGACGATTGATGTCGGTGGAGTTGAACGCTTTTGCCCAAAGTGGAGTGTAGTCCGATACCGAGACAATGGGCGAATGCGTGTCCGTTTCCAAGTCGTAGTCCTTCCAGCTCTGATGTTTGTCACTCCAAAGGATAGCATCTATGGCTTCCTGTCGACGAGCAGCAGCACGCTCGTAAAACGTAGCACGCTCGTCGTAGCCCAAATGCCGGTTGAATTCCATCATATTGCGCTCTACTCGATACATGATCGAGTTCAGGTCCACAGGTACCACTGAAGTCGTCATCATCGACTTCATATCGAGCGGATCTCGCAACCACCGGCTACTGAAGTCCCAACCGCTCTCGGCAGCAGCAATTACATTGTTGTAGTACTTGTCCTTATGTCGCTCAGTGGCGGCAGCATTGCCGTCGTCCATATGCATGGTGCGATCAAAAATCTCAGCAGCAACCAGGACATCTTCGCGATACGACTCGGGGCGAGGGTGATTGGCGATTGACGTGTAGCGGTTTAGCACGTAAGTCGCTTTACCTGATCCTCCTGCACTCGCATTTCGCCGAGTGAGCTCGACTGCATGCCCACACGGTCCATGTTGCATCCAGAAGTCGTATTCACGCTCCAGAATCGGCAATGCAGCGCGCAGGTATTCGTCGTCGTACTCACTTTCGTTCCCCCTAACTGGAAGACGAGCAACCAGCTTCACCATATCCGAAAGCATAGGCGGTTGGGATCGCGTCAAATAGTAGATTCTCCCTCCGTTGGGAACGAACCCGAACTCGGACACGTACTCCAGCAGATGATTCACGATTCCTCGTGCTGTTACTGGCATGCCACTGACCAAGAGCCCTTGAACGATCCAGTACGAGTCCCAGTAATAACTCTCTCGGAATCTCCCACCAGGCACAATCAGCACATTTGCTGGTTGGTTCAAGCTTGGTTCATCCAATTTTCGGGATCGAAGGAGCGAGCCTTTCGCGTGTGGATTGCGAATGCGTCCGAGGCTCTGCCAGATTTGATGCAGGCTAAATGCCCAGTCTCGAAGCTCTTCGTCTTGAATGTCAGCTACCATCGGCGGATGATTCAGGCCTTGGTAGTCGAACGGGGTGATTGGCAATAGATCTGTTCCAGGTGGATCAAAGTGGTCGTCAATAAAGCGTCGAAGCTGCTGTTCATGGGTATCTTGAGCATTCGGTCGGTATTCGGTCATCGCCAACTCACGGCGCTGAAAATCCACCAAGATGTCAAATGCACTGCTGTTTTCTTTGATGGGCATGTCGACGAAATACTTGCTGTCTGAGAAGACATTGGCCATCTGAACAGCATGCAGTAGCGGGCCGCGACAGTAGATATCCATAGCTCGCTCCAGCTCCGCATTAACGCCAAGAGGGCTATCGGAATCTGTCGGTAGCTGGCTCAGCACTGGAGGGTGGCTTTTCATGCGCTGGAGAAACGAGCGCAGTCGGTGACCTCCGCTCAGCAACTTCCCACCGGAACGGTGCAGCGAAAACGCCGGCAGTCTGTTGGCTCCATGGTCTGCAGACTTGGTCGCCAGCTTTCTCAAACCAGCAGCTACAATGGCCATCACCACCAAAATCTCCAGCGCCCAGCGTACATAGCGAAGCACGACCTCTTTACCATTTCTACGCTTAGCTCGATAATTTTTCTGGCCATCTTGACGCTGGACTCCAACACCTTTTGGCAACAGGAAAGCTCGTTCTTCACTAGTGGTCGCGTCTCGGTCGTCCCACCACTTGAGCAGATCTTGGAGTAGAGCGGCTCGCTTTAATTCTTCAGCGCCATGGCGTCCAGAGCCTTCCGTGCAGTTGCAACTTGAAGTGAAGGCCGAGGATGCCGGGGACATCAGCCAGCGGAGAAGAAGCAGTGAACTCTTGGGTGGAAATTGGGGAATGAAGAGGGGCTATGACTCGTGTGCTGTGGGCCTAGTGATGAGCAGAAGCTCTGCTTGTTCCTCACGGCGCGTCCCAACCTGGGACCCAAGCTCGAGTTGCTACTTGAAGTGACCATCACTCTGTAACCTTCGGAAATAAATCGTAGTCACAAGCACTTTCCGATACAGATGAAAGTAAACATACCTGTTAAAAATTGTGTTTTTTTTAAAAGCTGAAGATATTGCGAAAGGCATCGTCCGACGTCGTCGTGGCCCACACGCACGAATGGCTGGAGACGACGACGCTCGCTGTCGGTGAGTGGTCGACAGCATGCGAGTTGTCCTTTGATCGACGATCGTGCTCCTGCCCTCACTGGACCTGGCAGATCATTGTCCGCCGGAGTATCTTGTTGACAACTTCAACTTGCACCAAACCAAAAAGTGAATGGACAGCAGAAGCACAAGTACACAAACACATCCTTCAACCAAGACAACCGAGCTGAACAGATTCAAGCTCATTAAAATCGAGCCGCTATGATAGATACGCTAACGGAACCCGAATGCTAGACCATACCACGTAGGCCGAAAACGAAAGCACAGCTGTAACTACACACGAGTGAGCACATGTGTGCCTTTCCCCCCTGTCGCCGTCCATTTCGCACGGTTTGTGATGCAGAGATGTTGGGAGGAAGAGCTACTAGGCCCTAATCATGCAAAGCTAATCGAAGACTAAACAGTAGATGGGAGGGCGCGGCATGATCGACATTCGCTACACTAGCATTTCCATCGGTTGCCGCAGTTATGGCACATTACGAACACCGTCATGGGCTCATCGGCACTGCGCGTTTGCTTCTGTGTGTTACTGGTCTTGGACGACTTGCAGCGTCCGCACGTGAACAGACCCTTGGTGCCTTCCGTACCCGTCTGTTTCTGGATCTTTTCATGGTTGGCCTCCGCCCAGTCCAACCGAGCTTCCTGGAACGCGTCATCACGCAGCTTCTCGATCTGAGCGCGCTTCTCCTCTGTGGCGAGTTCCTCGGCTGACATCTTGATCAATTGGTCCCCACTGACACTGTCATCCAGCAGGTTCTGACGAAGATCTCCATTCTTCTTCAAATTGAAGGACAATTGACGGTACTTGGCCATGTACTCCTTCTTCTGCTCTCCAGGCGCCCCCATGTGGTATGTCCTAGCCATGGCCACTTCAACAGAAGCAGCCACTTGACCAGGGTCTCCACCTTCAGAAGCTTCCAGGATCTCTTTGAGTTTAGTACGCACAGTAGCGCGCACCTTGTCCAGACCGGCAGGAATGAATGGCGTAGAGCTCACTCTGGCTGCGGCAGGTTTCGGAGCCGTTTTAAGTCCGTTCGAGCCCGAACTGGGTTTCGGAGACGTCTCCTTCTTGTGAGTGTGAGATTTGGTGCTGCTCGAGGCCTTGTGCTCCTGCTCGGAAGCAGACGGGCGAGGGGACAGCGCCATGTTCTTCCAAGACTTGACCAACAGACGCGCCAAGCTCGCGATCTTCTCGTTCTCGTGCTTGCGCAACTTGCCGACCGTGTGGCCCATCTTGGTCTCCTTGAGGATGGCATACGTGACGCTCGTCTTCTCCAGGGAGCGCAGCATCTCGAGCGCTTCGCCCTCGTCCGTCACGTCGCCACGCGTGAACTTTAACAGGCGGCGGTGTAGGTGCTTGGCGTCTTCCATGGCTTCTAGCGGTTTCTGTGGCGAATTTTTGACGGGAAATTCACGTGCAGCTCTTGGGTCTTTCGAGGCTTCTTGTCTACTAACGCCTGGGGGCTCCACGTCGCACTACTGGGCAGGAGGTCTCTCAGCTCCCTCCTACTACTCGCTCCGAACTGACTGGGCTCTGAAGAGGCTCACAAAGCTTCGTGTGCAGCACATCAATCTGATGTATGTCCCACAACTTTTCGAAACCTCAATCTGATGTGTCAACATAATTTATGTGCGTCACACATATTTACATATTTGCCCGCGCTTCTGATAGTTTTGCCGCCAACAATGACGCAGGCCGATGTGAACGCTGCAGCGCCGCTAATCATGACGCCCATGGCTACCGAAGCAGCTAAAGGCAAGGAAACCAAAGCTACAGCTAAAAAAGACACCAAAATGAAGGAAAAACCGAAAACCAAGTCGAAGCCCAAGCCGCCAACAAACACTTTAGATCGATGGTTTAAACCTGCGTCTGGAGCTGCCAAAGACAAGAAAACCAGCGAGAAACCCAAAGAACCCAAGCCCACAATCATCAGCAAAAGTGAAGAGAAGCCTATGGCCAAGAAAAAGTCCAAGGCGGTAGGCGCGTCCCGCAACTTCGTGCAGCGCTACATCCACATCAACGATGAGTGTCGCGTGTGTGAATGCGCCAAGACGGAGGAGGCCGCGCGATGCGAACTGCGCTGCTCCACGTGCTCCATGACGGTGCACAAGAAGTGCTACGCTGTGAAGGGTGAGCTTCCTGAAGGAGACTGGAACTGCCGCCGCTGCCAATTCATTTACGACGAGACAGCGTGGGAAGACATTAGCAGTTTAATCGGAGTCGCATCGCCCGAAGGGGTCACGTTCCCTATGTGCAAACCGTTGGATGACACGCAGATTCTGTATGAATTGCAGAAGGATTGCGATTTCGCAGTTGTATTCATGTTCTTGCAACGCTTCCGGCGCCTTGGACTCAAGCTGTCCAACGTTGTCACGACACTGGAGGTGAAGTGCTTTTGACCGCGTTCTAATATTGTTGATCTTTGCTAACTCGCCTTGCTCTCTTTGGATCGCAGAGTCTAGCGAATGCGATGTTGGAGCCGATGGCGGACACCTTGTGCGAAGAGCTACACACGCGTCTGCTGGCTAACATCAACGTTGTCATGAAGTACGTTGCGTACTTAAGCCGTTTTGAACACATTGATCTATCCACTAACATGCTTGAAATGTTTCTTTGTGCACAGCAAAAAGTACCCTTGGTTTGTTCACCTTCTGCGCTTCCTGCGCGAAGCGGAGTATTCCCCGGCTATTGCAGAGACCACAGCGTTCCCAGCTAGCAGTGCCGAGGCGGAGAAGCGCGGAGAGTTTTACTTTGACTTGCCAGTGGCGGAGAGGGTGTCCATTCTCAAGTTTTTGTGCGAAGTTCAGTTCGACCGCAACGATTCACTCGTCGAGCAGATTGACGAAGAAGAAGCCGAATCCATGGTGAGCTACATGCCTTACTTCCAGCTCTGTTGGTGTGCTCAAACTAACTTATTGCACTTACTTTCCTCGCAAACAGAGAAATGAACCTGTCGGTGTCGACGCCTCGGATCGTTCCTACTACATTTTGGAGGATGCAGCGACAGTGCCCAATGGAGCGGTGTGGGTTTGTCGGTGTACAAAAATTGGCGGTGCAGACTGGGAGACTGTGTGCAATGACCTTGAGTCGGTGGAATTGCTGGTGGAGCAATTGTCGCTGTCAGTCGATTCGGCAGACTTGAGGCTATGGCAAACGCTGTCTCGTGGGACCCTAAAGAAACTCACCCGCCAGCAGGAGAGGCGGCGACGCAACGAACGCTGGAAACATGAGCTTGCCGTCAGCGGAGTGGATTCGTCCGGCAACTTTGAAGGAGGTATTGGCCGACGCTCCCTGCGCAACCGACGACAGGTGAATTACGCGACTATCGACGTCGAAGAGGAGGAGGAGGAGGATATCGTTGCTGATTCTGACAAAAGTGACGATGACGAGGAAGAGTTTGAAGCCCAGAGCGACAACGGCGCTGACAGTGAAACAGACGGAGACATCGACGAAGAAGACGAAGAGCAGCCTCGACGATCAACTCGCAACAGCGAAGCGCTCACCAAGAAGCGGAAGGGCGAGCACGATCACCGCTCCACGCGCAGCAGCAAACGGATACGACGCTCGGTACGTGCAACCTTTCGGCCTCCGGTCTTGAAATCATTCACTGTATTTACCTGACGTACTGTTTCCTCTTCCAGCCTCATGAATCTGATGATTGGTCTGGTCTGCGCCGCAGCACACGCACCCGCGGCACTGCAGTTGCAACGACGTCTTCCTCTCAAGACGAAGACTCGGACGGCAATGACTCGGATGAGTGATTGGGTCAATGAGTTGTTCGTGCGCGGGGTGGACTGCAACGTGACGTCACTGACGTACGCTTCGTCCTCTCGTGCATTTGCTCTACCTCTCAATCCCCAACGTCGTTTACATTGTTATTAAGACCGGAACAATTTGCCCTACAATGCACATAGGGATCCTTACCAAACTGCAACGTCAGCATGGTGTCTAATTTCCACCAATCAGCGTCCTCCCCGGTGCCTCAGAGCCTGAAGAAAGCGAGTCTGTCGGAACATCCAGCGCTCCGACAGTCCCCACTCTTCGACGTCGCGACGGCTCCGGGGCAGCACGCGTCAAGGTCTGTGCCCCAGCCCGCACCCCACCCTTCACCCTCTCCCTTCACGGTACGTGCAGCAGTAGCAGTAGCAGTAGCAGTAGCAGTAGCTCTTATTCCGCATCCGACGCTGTAACTGACACTGTGTCTGTTTTGCATGTGACGGTGGCTTTGGGCGATGAAGCTGTCGGTCATGCAGCCCACGGCGCTGGAGCCCACGCCCCTGTCCAGCGAGAACGGCCCCCTTAAGTCCGCCTTCGGGGAGGTGGTGCATCGAGGATGGCTCAACCTTAAAACCCGTAGCATGGTCAACGTTCGCCCGAGACACATGCGCTACTGCATTCTCACGCGCGACATGTTGCAGCTGAGTACGTTCAAGTTCCAGCCCAGCACAGGCGACCTACAGTCCGGACTGGTCAAGCCACTACGCACCTACAAGGTGCTGGGGGTGGCACCCTGGGACGGTCGTCGCTTCGCCTTCCTCGTGAGTGTCAAGCAGGTGGACGACCACGCGGACAAAGTGCTGGAGATCGACGGCCCGACAGCTACGGCTGCCAGTGATTGGATCCACCATTTGAGAGTGCTGACGAGCCATGAAGAAGAGGAGTGGCCTCCGAACACGACGTCCTTGGCGTCTCTGGGTGGCAGTGATCAGAGTCCGAACTCCAATTCGAACTCCAACTCGCCCTCGGACGCCGCTGCGTTGTTCGGCAACAGCAAGAAGGAAGCCAATTTGTGGGTGAAAGGCGCGTCGGTGCATCGAGGACTGCTCAATGCTTCAGGAGAGAACAATTGTTTTTTGAACGTCGTGATCCAGAGCTTCTGGCACTTGACCTCCATGCGTCACTTTCTACTGCATGTGGAGGTGAAAGACGAGTCACGAACGGTGGAGTCGAATGTGCTGCGTGCTCTCAAGTCGATGATGATGGAGTATGACGACACGTCGAGCGGAGTGCTTCATTCGAGGGCGATTCGGAAGGGGTTAAGTGTACTGTACTCGGCAGACAAAAATTTCCAGGAAGGAGCCATGTACGATGCTGAAGAAACGCTACTGGCGCTGTTAAATCTGATGCACCAGCAGACGGAAGCGACAGAAATTGAGGAGACCCACAAGACGACGATGATGGTAAAGTCGCTTGTACGACTTGTCAGCACGGACACGTACGAGGAGAAGCCCCAAGCTGTCTTTGACGACAACAGTATCCCACACTTGGTCTTCTCGCACCAGATTTACGACAGATACGTTTGCGGGACGTGTAATCACAGCTCACCCTGGGATCTGTACTCTAACCTCGTGTACTCGACGTACGCAAGCGACTTGTACGCATGCAAGTACGAATCTACGGAGCAAATGTTCCGTCGACTCACAGCTCAGGAAGCGGACGTGGCATCAAAGTGCGAGCAAAAGGGCTGTAGTGGCAAGCTTGGGAAGGAACGGGTGATCCACCGCTTCCCCATGGTCTTTGCTGTCTCAATTCTGTGGGCAACGCAGAGCGCGACGAAGGAACAGGTGCAGGGCGTGCTGAACAACATTGACGACCGTCTGGATCTGGCCAAGTGCTTCGATGCGGCTGGCCCCGTGATCCGCTTTAAGAACGGCGGTCTCCGTACAACGTACCGACTTCGTGGATTTGTCTGTTACTATGGACGTCATTACGTGGCTCTGTTTTACAGCACGGCGCACAAAATGTGGCTACTTTTCGATGACTCGCGGGTACTTGAGATGGGATCGTGGAGCAACGTTGTGTCCGAATGTCTAAAGGGCCGATTCCAGCCCGTTCTGCTGTTTTACGAGCTTCCAGATCAACGGAAGGACTCGTCCGTAGGCATTTTCGTGAATGATGGCTCACTGAATGTGGAGAGGGCGAAGAGCTTGTCAGTCGGCTCCCAGCAGGGAGAAATGATGCCGCCGTCTATCAAGGAGGAATCCCCCGACATTGAACGGCCATCTTTGAGGCGACTGGACGATGCGGAGCTTCACAGCGTAGACGAAGAGGAAGCCACTCTCGCAAGTGGACGGGGCACACACACAGTGACGGAGTTGGAGACCAACCCGGACATCGAACTGGAGGAACTGAGCCTTCGTGACTCCATTACACAAAACATAACGCCAGTGTCTGCAGCTATCGCCATGTGCCCTCGCTCCATTTCCATGAATTCTCCGTTAGGCGAAGACGAGTACGATGTACGATTCGGTGAGGCACTGCTGCTTGGTATGTACTTAGAGAAGATAGACAACGAGTTGTGTGTGACCAGCTTCCCGCGCGGAGCCAAGGGCGGCATGTTCGGCGCTGAGAAGTGCGGCCAGATCGGTCTGTTCGACACCATCATCCAGGCCAATGGCCACCCGCTGCAACACTACCAGGTGGATCGTGCATTGAAGATGATCAAAGCTCAGACGCGTCCGCTTGTCATCCGCTTCCGTAAGTCCAAGCGTGTACAGCAACTACTGGACATGGGTTTCTCTCGCGAGCTGGCGGTGGAGGCTTTGCAGAAGAAGAACGGAGACGTGCAAGCTGCTGCCAACTATTGCTTCGAAGCGACTAGTACGTAAGAAGAATGTACAGGTAGTCCGTACATCATAGGCAAGACGAACGTGTAGTGAGCAGATAAAGCATTTTATTCAATGCATAGTCCTCCATGTAAGCACTCTACGCGAAGACGGCCATGAGTAGAGCTACAGCAATGGTACTCAGTGCCATCTTCACAGACGTTGCAGCCGACTTGGACGAAGCTTTGCCCCCAGTGGAGTCTCCGCAGAAGGTGCCGTTGTATCCGGACGAGCAAGTGCACACGCCGTCCGTGCTGCACGTGCCGTGTCCGTTGCAAACAACATCAGAGCTGGCCGTCGCGTCACACAGCATGCACTGGTCGCCCTTGGCTCCTTCTGCACAAGAGCATTCGCCGATACTCGTGCCGTTAACGAAGTCACACGTTCCCTCCGTCCCACATTGCGAGACGCTGCTGCAATCGTTAGACGACACTGTATAGCAGTAGTCTGACGAGTTGTAGCCGGAATTGCACTTGCATTCATAGTCCTGAGCGAAAGCCACAAGTGGTGAGCACGTTCCTTGGCCGCTGCAGAGCGTGTGGCTTGTGGCGTTCCAACCGCACTGCTCCACCACCGTGTCGGTGATATTCTGGATGTAGCCACCGTTGCTTGCAACGTACTTGGACTTGTCGATGCATTGGTAGATGCCGTTCACCACGACGGACTCGTCCTCAACTGTAAAGTTGCGCTGGAAACACTGCACCGTGCCGGTTCCGTTGATAGCAGAGCTGATAGTGATGTCTTCAGCGTCATCTACGGTGCCCTCGCTACCGGCGGTGCTTTTCACGGTCACGTTGTACTGTTCGTCGCAGTTCTTGACCTCCACGAAGGCGCAGATCGGCTGGATGACGCGATAACTGGACGGCCAGGACGTGAAAGTCGGACAGAGGCCGGAGATCTGGCCACTGCACACTTCACCCCCTGGGATGCACATACTCAGCTGCTCCAGGCCAGAAACACTCGTATCGACGGAGACACAGGCGTAGTTGGCGCCGTACGTTGAACAGTCCTCGGAAGTCTCACAGCGGCCGGGGAACGTCGTGGATTTGGTGTCCGCAGTGACACCAGCGACCAGCACTGCCGCAGACAGGATTGCAGCAAGCTTCATTGCTCTTAAGGTCTGATGGAGGTTCGTTAGGCCGAGCAGATTCGTGAATGAAGCAGCGGTTGTCGAGAAAGAAGGCACCACAAAGCCCAGCCCAGATTTTAGATGTGGGACGGTACTCCCTGCAACTGCCAGCCAAAGCCCAAGTATAGGAACAAACAAGCGTTCCATCACCACCAACATGAGAGGCAGCACTCAGCCACACAAACAGACACAGGAGTCATTCTCTCACACGGGGAGGTTTCGCTTGTGCTTAGAATACTGGCAGCATCTTCGGGGCTTTTATTTTCCGCAACGACCATCACTCTTCCATTGAAGTTGCCTTTTGTGTGTATCTCACATCCACCTCATGTGACCCACACAATCCTGTTAAATCGGATGGCATTTTTGTACGGCCCAGAGCTTCCCCCTGCATTCTGGGGGTCCACTAGACGTCGTGTGCGGCCAGCGTTGAGTTTGCTAGCAAAGAGACCGCCATAGCGATGAAGAGCGTCTCGCGCGTGGCCCAGAAGACGCTGTCCCAAGCGGCGCGCAGCTTCCGCACTAGCGCTGCAGTAGCTAATGCCGCGGCGGAGGAGCCGGCCATGGCGCGCGTGTACGGCGGCCTCAAGGACGAGGACCGCATCTTCACGAACGTCTACGGCGAGGACACCTGGCGCGTGGACGGCGCAGTGCGTCGTGGAGACTGGCACCGCACCAAGGACCTGCTGTGCATGGGTCCGGACTGGATCGTGCAGGAGATCAAGGACTCGGGACTGCGTGGACGTGGTGGCGCCGGTTTCCCGTCCGGCCTCAAGTGGTCCTTCATGCCCAAGCAGACGGACGGTCGCCCTTCTTTCCTTGTCGTGAACGCCGATGAAAGTGAGCCGGGAACTTGCAAGGACCGTGAAATTATGCGCAAGGACCCGCATAAGCTCGTGGAGGGATGCCTTATTGCCGGTTTCGCCATGCGCGCCCGTGCCGCGTACATCTACATCCGCGGAGAGTTCTTCAATGAAGCGCTGATCCTTCAGGAAGCTATTCACGAGGCCTACCAGCGTGGATTCCTGGGCCGCAATGCCTGCGGATCCGGATACGACTTTGACGTGTACCTTCACCGTGGTGCCGGTGCCTACATTTGCGGTGAGGAAACCGGTCTACTGGAGAGTCTCGAAGGCCGCCAGGGAAAGCCCCGCCTCAAACCTCCTTTCCCGGCCAACACGGGTCTGTACGGCTGCCCCACGACGGTGACCAACGTCGAGACGGTGGCTGTGTCCCCGACCATCCTGCGTCGCGGTGGATCGTGGTTTGCCAGCCTCGGACGCAAGAACAACCACGGTACGAAGCTTTTCTGCATCTCCGGACACGTCAACAACCCGTGCACGGTGGAAGAGGAGATGAGCATCCCTCTCCGCGAACTGATTGACCGTCACTGCGGTGGCGTCCGTGGCGGATGGGACAACCTGCAGGCGTGTATCCCCGGTGGATCGTCCGTGCCTGTACTTGACGAGGAACTGTGCCAGGACATTATGATGGACTACGATGACCTGAAGCAGCGCGGTGGCTCCGGTCTTGGTACGGCCGCCGTTACCATTTTCGACAAGAGCGTCGACATGGTGGGCGCGATCCGCCGGTACTCGCACTTCTACACGCACGAGAGTTGCGGTCAGTGCACGCCGTGCCGTGAAGGTACGGGCTGGATGGAGAAGGTGTTGACCCGCATGGAGACGGGTGACGCTGAGCTCGAGGAGATCCCCATGCTGGAGGAGATCTCGCGCCAGATTGAAGGCCACACTATTTGCGCTCTGGGTGATGCCGCTGCCTGGCCCGTGCAGGGTTTGATCCGCAAGTTCAAGCACAAGATCGTGGAGCGTATCGAGGACCCGTCCAGCTTTAAGCCAGAGGACCACTTCCAGAAGTCGTGGCCCGGTGCCCCACTTAAGAACCAGGAGTGGGTGGACAAGTTCTCGGACGGTTCGGCTTACAAGTCCGAGGCCTCCGCGTAAACTCCGGACGGCGTGGACGCAGCCAGAGGATGGAATGGCGATATGTTGCACAGAAAGAAATGACTTGAGACGAAAAACTACAAACACTTGCAGGATGGAAAAGCACCCATAGCGAATGGCTTGAATTGTCCATGCGGAAGCCGATGCAGAGAGGTCAGACGCTAAATACAAGAAAGCCATTCGGTGCAAGCTTTCGATATGCACGTACTGTAGCCTTCTTTTAGTTATTGGATCCTCTGGAAGCTGTGCACTCAAACAGCAGTTGATAGCCACTTCGGTTTCTGCCTTTCGTCGTACTGAATCGTGGGCGTGAAGAACTCAATGAACTGCTGGTCAAGCAGACGCATGCGAGGACCAGCGAAGCGGCAGTACTCGTCGATGATCGAAGTTAGCGACCAGTTCTCCATCTTACGCATGCACCCGATCACACAACCTGTACGATGCTGCAAGTTTGACCGTTAGATTTAAGTACCCAGAGAGCCTTGAATCTCTTTTTTAGCCCTTCACGCACCGTTCCTTTCGTGCAGTGTACCAAGATCGGGTGATTCCTCACATCTGCACAATAGGCAACTACCAGTTAGCAATGGTGAAACAACTCTCTACAGTTCACCATAGTCCTCCGTACCTAGAAGGTGGCGCAAAGCGTCTGCCATGGCGTCTGGGTTAATACTGATGAACGGCTCCTGCAGTTTACATCTCCTTTAGCAATTAATACTTTCCACCTCCTGTTAATCTGCGTACCTTGTTGCCGTCAATAGGGCATTGGAAAACCTCGATATTGTTCTCCTTAAAGAAGACCACGTTCTCTGGCTGGTGCTCTTGATGGCAGAGATAGCTGCGTGTATCGCTAGAGGTGAGAGAGTGTTTCCAAAGACGATAAATTACTCCAGGGCAGCACGTACAGCACGGACTTAAGTCCAAGCTGCTGCAGGAAGGCGTGGTTCTTCCGGTTGGGGAATCCCGAGCGGTATACGCCCGAGGCCACCATGGAGAAGTTGAGCGGCGGAATCAGCGTCTTCTCGTACGTTGACATTGCGGAGCACTTGGACTAGTTAGGATGAAGACAATCAATTTATCCCTGAATTATTGGTTTTTTGGGGAACAGCTAAGAAAAGACCCAAATCTTGGTAAATACTATTGCAATAGTATTGTGGACAAGATTGAGGCAATAGTGGGCAAATCGATCTAAAGTGAAGACTATGCCAGGACGTTAGGTCCAGGTATCTACGGAAAGTCCTCCTTCTTACGTGACTGGTGCCAATTGAAGCGCAGCACAATTGCAGTGATCTTTGGCTCTTACGCTTGAACAGGTTTGCGGGCAGAAATCACGTAGTCGAATCCGAAGCGTATTCTACGTTGCTCCTCCTTGGGAAGCCCAGCAGGCCCAAACTCTTCTTCCAGACGTTCATCCACGCGGTCGAGTGCTTGCTGCATGTTGTCGGCCAGCACCGAGTCCTTGAATATGGGTACATGACGTCTGCCAACCTCCAATTGACGAGTAACCGCTGATCGTCCATACACATTGGCGAGACGGATGCTGTTGGTGACCTCAAGCCCCGCCTTCTCGAGTTGGCGTTGCGACCAATCAATGGGGTACTCCCGGTAGCAACGACGACCAGCAAGCAGCAGACATGCATCACGAGTACGAGCTACTTCTTGAATCAACTTGCCAGCCTCGACGTCTGCGTCACTGGATCCCGCTGGGGCTTGAGACTCACTCAACGGTTGCAGCCCCACTAAGTAGATCCTGCCTCCAGGGGCGAGCATTTTCTCCAGTCTACCGCAGATCTGATCTTGGTAGTACGGTGCAAAGCCCTCAATAGCTCCAACCAGGTAGTCTACACACAAAAATCCAAGATCATGTCAAGGTATCCGATGTATCAACGATGTAGCCATCTCTTCCTTACCGGCGATAATGACGTCAAAAAGCTTCTCATTAGCTAGGAAAGTGGCGTTTTGCCAGTTTCCAGCTAAGACCTTCAAGGGAGTGTGGTGGGGCGTCATATCAGGGGCGAATTCAGCCGAGAGGTCATTGGCAAGAGGTTTCTCCCCCGTCACAGCGACCACTTCCTTGACGAGGGAAGAGGCGTCGCCCTTCAGCAGCCACGTGAGCGAGTGGCGGCCAGTTCCAGAGTCGAGAACTCGCCCCCATGAGGAGTTTGAGGCCTCGAAGTGCTCGCGCTCGCGCTCCTCGATCCACCGGAAGAGCGAATCCGTCTTGGGTTTTGGCGACATTTTATTTTCGAATGCGTGTCAAAAGATGAAACCAAATTAACGCATAGTTTGTTCAAGTGAAACATTGTGTGGTGCACATATATGGATACTGGTACTGAGGATTGACTTCAAGAATGCCTTTGTATCTTGGGCCAAGACAAGACTTTTGGCTATCGCTGACTGTACACTATAGCTGGAAGCGAACTATGATAGACCTACGGTAACTACTGCAACGTAGTGGTCTAGCAGCTACTAAGCATAGACGACATTCAGGCGTGATAGGTTCACTTAGCACTTGCTGAAGACTTTGGGTTGACTTGTGCTGAATACTTCAGTCATTACTCTACGAGCTCCGAATCTTCATAACCAGATCTGCTTTCCTACTACCCCAAACATGAAGAGCGCACCATTAGCAGCAGCTCTAGTCGTCGTCCTGACGATACACCAAGCAGCTTTTGTGCTAAGTCTCACGTACCAGCAGAGTGGCTACTGGGAGAACGAAGGCTGCAGTGGCGCTCCGTTTTACGTGGATATTTTCCCGGAATTTAACTGTGGAAAGCGCAATATCACGTACGATTGCTCTCCCTACACGTTTAATGGCACGGAGTATTACCGCACAGTCATTTGTGTCGAAGATACCCACATGTGGACCTGGAGTTACTACCAAAGCACGCCTTACGTCCTAATGGAGCAGTACACATCAGACACTGAGTGCTCCGAATATTTCGAAGGACGAGTCATTATTGCGAACGATAATTGCATCAAGATGATCAATTCAACGTCGTACCAGTCGGCAATCGCAAGTTCGGAGTATTCTGGCTCGGAATCGCTCCAACTCTTCATGGATAACGAGTGCGCTACTACTCCGACCCTAAATTTCACCATTGAGAGCTCCATAGTGGCGAATCATTCGTGTTATGACGGGGAGTACAAATTTTACTCCCAGAGTGAGTACACTTCTATCGACGAAGGCTCTGGGAGTTCATCCAGTGGAGATACAGCTACAAATTCCACAGGAAGTTCCCGTAGCCAAGCTGGAATCAGTAGTAACAATGGTGAAACGAGCATCAAGAGTGGCGATAGCTCTACACTTAACACAGGCGCCTACGCGGGTATCATTGTTGCTGCATTGACGTTTGTGCTTTGTATCGCGTGGTTAATTTACCGGTGGAGGTGGAGGTGTCGATCTGCCACGGAAAAGCAAGAATCAACAGCAACGACGGATCAAAATGGCGTCGACAGCTATGAAAACGCACTGGAAAAGTCTCCAAAACACGAATTCATGTCCGAAGCCAGTGGAGATGGAGCTATTCTATGGCGCGATGAAGCCATTCTAGGCGCTCGAGTTCCGCGAGAAAAAGTGGTCGTCAAGCGTCGAATCGCCCGTGGTGGATACGGTGAAGTTTACATTGGGACGTACCACGACAAACCCGTTGCAGTCAAGATGCTCCTCCCTGAAACTAGGAAGAGCAAGGCTCACCGAATCGCTTTTCTAGCGGAAGTGAAGCTGATGGCTACATTGGACCATCCTCGCATTGTTCAACTCGTTGGGGTGGCCTGGGACTCACCTAACGATCTCTGTGCACTGACGGAGCTGATGGACGGTGGGGACCTTCGATCTCTCCTCAACAAGTACGATTTGGAGCACCGACACACTGGTTTTACGTACGAAAAGGTCAAAATTGCCTTACACATTGCGCATGCTCTCGCGTATATCCACTCACTGGCTCCACCTTTGATTCATCGCGATCTCAAGTCCAGAAACGTTTTGCTCACGAGTCATTTAGACGCCAAATTAGCAGACTTTGGGGTTGCTAGGGAACATATCGACCGAACTATGACGGCTGAAGTGGGGACTTCGCTCTGGATGGCTCCCGAGGTCTTGATGGGGCAGCGCTACGACCACAAAGCCGACATCTTCTCCTTTGGCGTCATGCTAGCGGAGTTAAACACTCATGCGATGCCGTACAGCCACGCCAGATTCCAGGACGGATCGAGCGAACGGTTACCAGACACAGCCGTCCTCCAACTCGTGGTAACAGGGAAACTCCACGCTGATTTCTCTCAAGGTGGACCGGATTTACTCATGCGTCTTGGACTTGAATGCGTTGCGGTTGATCCAGCACTACGTCCGTCTACACCCGAAGTGCTTTATCGTTTACACAAGGTCATGCAGGAGATATCCAACTAGTTCGGAGCTTGATTTGAATCCATCGACTACACCCAGGCAATCGCACCTTCGTCCATGTCCTTCAGGTTCTTCTTCTCCTTCTTGTGCGCTGGACAGAAGCCGCTACTATCTGCGTGTTTCTTGCACCATTCAAGACCGCAATGTCTGCCGCCGCCATGCTCAAAGCACAGTCCTTTGGACACTCTTCTCCTATCGCAGCCCTCCATTTTGCATCGTTTGCCTCCACCATGAGCTCCACAGCGACCTCCTGGCTCCGCTACCTTCTTACAACCTTCTTCTTCACACAGAGGAGCTCCACCGCCATGGCCTCGACATCGATTCTTCGTTCGTGCGACCATCAAGCAACCTGGTACACTGCACCGCTTGGTTTCTGCCGGTTTGCCACCGTGAGCGTAACACAACCCCTTCCTCTGGGCGGTTCTGTCGCAGTCTTCCACTGTACAAGCTTTGCCTCCATGTGTATAGCAATGACCTCCTTTCGTTGCAGGTCGGTCGCAGTTGTCCGCTTTGCAGCGGATGCCTCCCCCATGGCTTTTGCACAGACCTTTGGACTTGACTTGATTGGTGCAGCCTTCGTGTTTACATTGCGGTCGTTTGGGCTTCTTCTTGTCTTGTAAAGTGGCGTCAATAGAACCGTCGGGGTCTATGGATTTAACTGCTTGGAACAGCAGCAGCATCTTGTCGTTGCCCTTCTTCCTTCGGGTGCTCATGGGGTCCGTTGGTTAAAAAAATACCGATAGTAAGGTAAAGAAAATGTTGTAGGGTTCGATAAAGTACGATCTGCGACGTGTGACGGGGATGGCTACATTTGTGCTACACAGTTCTTCATGGTTGTTTGAAGGTGATAGAGCACTTCTGGAGCTGCTGGACGTACTTTCGGGTCGATAGAAACACACTGTTGTCCAAGTTGCAGTAGCGAATCGGAGCTGCATTGAGAGAAGTCAGCCTGAAGTTTCCCAGCCGCTACGAGTTGCAAGACGGCAGTGTCTGGCATGCGACCGCCAACTCCGTCCCGGGCTTTTGCGTGCGCGTACGGTATACAGTGCGTACTGAGCTCGGAAAGTACGATTCCGAATGAGAAAATGTCAGCTTTGTCGTCGTAGTGCAGCCCCATCATGACCTCCGGCGCCATCCACAAGGAAGTGCCCACTGCTGCGGTCATCGTTCGATCGGCTCGTTCCCGAGAAACCCCAAAGTCCGTGAGCTTAGCGTCCAGATCTTGAGACAGTAAAATGTTCTTGGACTTGAGATCGCGATGGATAACTGGAGGGTCTAGCGAGTGCAAATAGGTGAGAGCATGAGCCACGTGAAGAGCGATCTTGACTTTTTCAACTGTAAATCCGGTCGGACGATGCTCCTTGCTGTACTTGCTCAACAACGCTCTCAAGTCTCCACCTTCCATGAACTCCATCAATGCACAGAGATCATTGGGCGAGTCCCAGGCCACTCCCACGAGTTGAACTATCCTCGGATGCTCGAGGACGGCCATTAACTTGACTTCAGTTAGGAAAATGCCTCGGTGAGCCTCGCTCTTCCTTGTTTCGGGAACCAGCATTTTAACCGCAACTCGCTGTCCATTAAAGAGCCCCAAATACACTTCGCCGTAGCCTCCACGACTAATAAGCTGCTGAATTATCACCTTTTCACGCGGGACTCGAGCTCCAAGAATCGCTTCGTCACGCCACAATCCATCGCTATTTGGTACAGCAGTGAACATTTCGTCTGCAGTCCTTGATACGATGTTCATAAACGAACTTTCTTCATCATTTAGACGAGTAACGCCAGTCGTCTCTTGCTTCTGTGCAGCTGAACGCCGTCCCCACCAGAAAATCAACCAACCGATGGCGATTGCCAGTATAAAGGCAAGAATTACGAGCAGAACAATGACCCCTGTCTGGAGCCCAGAGCTCGGTTGTTCTTCTCCAATTATTGCAGAAGCTGATCCACTGCTGCTTTTGCTCGAATGCGAGCCATTTTCCGATCCTTCACTGTCACTGGAGCTGCCACTATTCGAAGTGTACTCACTTTCGGAGAAGAACTTGAATTCGCGGCTGTAGCAGGAATGGTCCGTCAGAGTGGAGCTGTTGATGGAAAACTTCTTCGCCGCAGTCGACGAGCACGAATTGTCGTCGAACAATTTCAAACTTAGTGAACTGTCGGTGTACACACTTGCAACCGCGGACTGGTACAACGTCGAGTTGATCAGTTTGACGCAGCTATCGTTGCCCAAGACAACTCTCCCTTGCAGATAGTCCGAACAGTTGCCAGTTGATGTGGCGAATTGCTCCATCATAATATAATCCGTCGTCTGGTAGTAATTCTTGGCCCATTCTCGTGTATCCTCGACGCAGATGACAGTGCGGTAGTATTTCGTGTTGTTGAAAGTGTAAGGTGAGCAATTGTATGTGATGTTGCGCTGGCCGCAGTTGAATTCAGGGAAAATCTCCATGTAGAATGGAGCCCCAGAGCAGTCGGTAGTCTCCCAGTAGCCTGTTTGCTGGTACGTGAAGCCGCTCGTTTGCTGTAGTAGCAACAATGCAACTAAAAGCTTCCGTGTGGCCATTGCGCTTTGTCTTGGAGTTTCCTCACTGTTGATTAAATACTACGTAGTTGTACAACCTTTGTTGTTGCCATGGAGTCAGTCAAAGTGCTACTGGATATATTTTTTTTCTTTTCTGTTGCAGCCATCAATTTGCTTTCGAAAAGTTTTAAAGAAACGGATCATGCAAATATCAAGTTGGTTGCCAATGTGAATTTACTGTTTCAACGCAAGACAAAAATCAACATGCGCCTAAGTAGCCATTTCGCGCAGAACCTTTTGCAGACGGTAGAGCACTTCAGGGGCTGATGGACGGTCTTTTGGGTTAAATGCAACGCACGCAAGTCCAAGTTGCATCAGCGACTCGGGTCCGCCTTGAGAGAAATCCGCGCGTAGTTTCTGAGCAGCAACAAGTTGGAGGATAGCGGTATCGGGTAGTCGATTCCCAGAGCCGTCCCGAGCTTTTGCGTGTGCGTATGGCATCTCGTGCGTGTTTAACTCCGAGAAGACCACACCAAGCGAGAAAATGTCAGCTTTGCTGTCGTAGCGCTCGCCCATCATGACTTCCGGTGACATCCACAGGGACGTGCCAACACCCGCCGTCATCGTGCGATCAGCACGTTCGCGGGAAACGCCGAAATCCGCGAGCTTAGCGTCCAGCTCTTTCGTAAGTAAAATATTCTTCGACTTCAAGTCGCGGTGGATCACCGGAGCATGCAACGAGTGCAGATACGTGAGAGCATGTGCGACGTGTGACGCGATTTTGACTTTCTCGTACGTGAAGCCGACGGGTCTGTGGGTCTCAGTGTACTTGGTTAGAAGCGCTCTGAGATCTCCGCCTGGAACATACTCCAGTAGTGCACACAGGTCGTTCGGTGAGTCCCACGCGATTCCAATTAGACGCACGATCTGTGGATGCTCCAGTGTTGCCATTAGCTTCAATTCGGCAAGAAAACTGAGTCGGTGGGCCTTGACTTTTCGAGTGTCGGGTAGCAACATCTTGATGGCAACACGTCGCCGGTTGTACGAACCGATGTACACTTCACCGTACCCCCCTCGAGAGATCAAACGCTTGATAACGACCTTTTCACGCGAGACACGAGCTCCTACGATAATTTCATCACGATAAAGCCCCGATTCCTCTTCATTGTCACCTCCTCCACCTCGGCTAGACTGAACGCTTGCACTGAGAGCATGAGGTAGAGACTCCATTGGGATTTCCATGGCTAATACTGCGTTCACAAAGCCACCGCCGACGTCAGAAGGAGCTGTCGAGCTGTTGATATCCTGACGCTTCCGTGTTGACCGGCGTCTGCACCAGAAGAAGATACAGCAGGCAACGACGGTAACTACCAGAGCGGCTGCAACAATCACAATGGAAGTACCCGAGCCCAATCCTGACGAAGAGCTTGTATCACCATTGCCAGTACTGATGGGAACAGCATTTACACTCGAGACGAAGGTGTCACTTCTTCCACTCGTCGAGTAAAACTTGTATTGATCGTCATAGCACAAACGATTTTCCCCATCGATTTTCTCAGTCGAAAACGTCTTCACCGCTGCCTTTGAGCACGCATTGCCCTCAAACAATTTCAGAGTCTGCAAGCCGCCACTGTTAATCGTAGCGATCGCTGACGTTGTGGAACCGATCATCTTGACGCAACTGTGGTTGGCAAGGAACACATTCCCTTCGACGTATTCCTTACAGCTACTGAGCGTAATGTTAAACTGTTCCAGCATTAAAAAGCTTGCTGAGTTGTAGCTCTTGGCCCATTCCAGAGTCTCATTTACGCATCTGATCCTGCGGTAGTACTCACTGCCTTGGAAAGTATAGGGCGAGCAATCAGACGTGACGATACAGTCGCCTTCAGGAACGACGTTCATGTGGAACGGGGGTCCGGTGCAGTCGGAGGCTTCCCAATATTCGGTCTGCTGGTACGTCAAAGCTGCCACTTGCTCTATGAAGAGAAACACCGACAAAACCACAGGAAATGTTGCCATTTGCAGTCAACGATGTCTCTGAAGCGGATTGAATTGTGGCGGGGGTATGGACACAATGACCAGACTGAAAAAGAAAAGTGAAGCCACTTATCTACCACTCGAGATTCCCTTCTCAACTCTTAAGTGAATCTCCACTTCCTACAGTAACAACTCAATCCAGTATCTTGATCACTTATGCATTTGGGTACAGAATAGTCGACGACAACACGAGTCATCGGCCTATATTGTCAAACTTCAATATGTTGAAGTAGCTATTAGGCTATATATGTAATAACTATCTTGGATTTATAATTGGTCGCTAGGTGTCAAAATTAGCCGTTGATGCGTGAGTCAAGTCATGCGGGAAACCCCCGTTTGGGCTTATCCCGAGCCTTCAGCCCCGCGTCCTGGTCATCACCAGGCCCAGTCACCTTCATGGCCACTTCGTCTTCTTCGTCCCGGCCGCAAATGGTCAAGAAACCACTGGTTTCCATCTTTGACTGGGATGACACTTTGTGCCCTACAACATGGCTACACTTTCGAGGATTGCTGGTTGCCCACGGTCTCATCGACGGAGCTCCATCCATGGACATTGAGACGTTCGAGCAGAAGCCGACACCTTCTCCTTTGACCTCAGCGGACCGGAAACAATTGGAATTATTGGAATCTCAAGTGTTGCAACTGTTGCAGTTGGCTGCTCGTTTCGGCCCCGTGTTTATTGTCACTGCCGCTTCATTACCGTGGGTGGTGGCAAGCGCAGAGCATTTTCTGCCTAAAGTACGGCAATTCTTGCTGGACAACCAGAGCCAACGTGGCAATGGAGAGATGGAGCGGGTTCAAGTGGTGTCGGCTAGGGATTGGTACCATCATCAAGTGGGTACAGGGGGGACTCAGCTTGAGTGGAAATACGCGACGTTCGAAGCGCTTTGTGGCCATTTGAAGGTACAGGAAGTGTTTGGCAGGCTGAAGACTCG
Source organism: Phytophthora multivora (assembly GCA_001314345.1). Lineage (NCBI taxonomy): Eukaryota > Oomycota > Peronosporomycetes > Peronosporales > Peronosporaceae > Phytophthora > Phytophthora multivora. Next base: position 40,963 of record LGSM01000270.1, read on the forward strand.
GACGGATTTTATTTCAATTGGAGACGCACGGTTCGAGCAGGAAGCGTGTGTGAGAATGGAGCTGAAGGCTGGCGATTTCGTAAGGAGTAAAACGATGAAGTTTCTGGACCAACCAACGTTGGGGGAATTGCTCGAGCAGCTTCAACTGGCCAGCAAGATGTTCGACCCCATGTGTCAGTATGACAGCGGATTGCATCTTTGTTTGTCCCGGAAAGATTTTGGCAATTTTCACGATAAGTTTGGAAATGCTGGGAGAATTGTTGAGATTGCGCTTGAAACGCTTCTGCTCGTACAAATTGACTGGGAAACAGCGTTGGAAGGACCGAAGCTAACAGATACTGATGTTAGACTGCAACAGCTTCTAGCTGCTGCGGATTCGCTGACTCATAAAGCGCATTATGCGGTTTCAGCTAGTCACGGCCTGAGTGGCGGTCAAACGGAGCCGCCGCTTGCTGCTGTACCAGGGATTCGAAGCTGAGTGTGAACACAATCGCTGGAGGTGTCGATTCCCACCATTTTGATAGTGATAGGGGAGATTAAATTTTAATACACAGGTAAAAAAGCAAAGTTTGCCGTTATGTAAAATCTAGGAATTACGAGTGAGATCGAGGAGTGCAACTTTGTAACGAAAAACTGTCCATAAGTTTGTAGAAGCGCATTTGTCCTCAAACTACTTCTTGGCGCCATGCGAAAGGGTAACCATCCAGCGAAGAAGGAAATACGTGGCCTTACTTGTGCTAGTGCTCGTTATAAATCTGGCGGCAGCTGAAGGATACCAATTGCATACATTTACTGGTATCAAAGCTGCGGCATTGGAAAGCACTATCACTCCAGCACTACTGTCTTTATTCTTTTAACATTTAGGCACTTCTCTATCTTGGACGGCCCCGAGCCGTAAAGTTTGAGATCTTTCATGCTGGTCATCAACATCAATGACCGATCATTCCTATGCTGTTACAGCGCAGAAAATTCGTAAAAGCTCTCCACCAGTGTAAAACGAATTGATCTTTCGCTGCAATCGAGTTCCTGCGTAGCTCTCACTTTGCAATTTGCTTCCTGCACCCTCTAACCAACGAGTGCGCTCTCTTCCGACCAGCCCAAACATCAAATGTTCGCTCGCTACACTTTCCAACTCGCTCTGATGGCTTCGGCCGCACTCCTGCTCTCGTCCGCAGACGCTTGTCTTACGGGATTCCTTACGGGAAATGACTGCGACTCGGACAGCACGAGTACGACCTTACTCGGTGGCACTGTGGATGCTCCATGTGATGAAGACACGCCTTCGATCCTCTCGGGTGGATTGTTAACTGGCGGACTGACAAGTGGCTTGAGCGGTGGCATCAGTGCGGATGTTCCCTGCGACGAAACTCCCTCCGTTGTCTCTGGTGGCCTCACAAGCGGCTTCTCCAGTGGCCTCACAAGTACTGGAGTGTC